>VYXH01012694.1:640073-671647 GCA_013397275.1 Burhinus bistriatus
TTTTTATTTTTTCTTCGGGAGCACAGTGATTTCTTCAGGTATTGTTGGGAAAGGAAAAGTAAAAAAAAAAAATAATAAAAATTGGTCCACTAGCAAGGTTCTGCTCAGTGCTAAAAAGGAACATTTGTTTTTTTTCAGTTAGAAATGAAGTGAAATGGGGAAAAATATGTGATAATCTGTTTGGACCTAAATAGCATTCAGATAAAATTCTAGCTCTTCGAGATATCAACCCTTGCAGATTTCCTACATGAAAAGCTCTTCTCATTGCCCTGCTTTCCCATTTCCCCTCGCTTGCCCCTGCAGCCCCCTGTGCTGCTTCTGTGTACCCCAGCTTAATTTGTCCTTAAATTTCAATTCTGAAAATGCAACAGCTCCATCGCGATTGATCTTTTCTTTCCTCTCTTCCCCCTCATCCTTGCTGAAAGCTGCAGGAACGTGGGCAGACGTGAAGCCCCCTCCCAGCCCCGACTCTCGTGCTGAGACCTGATGGAGACGTGACACATTCCTGCAGGTAACATAGCCCTGCAAACGTCCTGGGAGGTGGAGGGACTTAAAAACGCAGGTGGAAGCAAAGCAAACAAACAAAATCGGGGAAATGGGGCTGAAATCAAAAGCACATCTCTCATCTCTCTTTGTTTAAGCCGTCTAGAGGAGCTCCATGCAAAGAGGAATTACTTTGAGGCGACTCAGACACCTTTCTTTTCTCTGTGGGTGTCTCCGAAAGCAAAACTAATTCACTTCTTCTGCTCCATCAGGTCTCCCCTCCATTGTTCCCCCCTAACGTAATTTTTTTTTTGTCTTCAGAAACATTCCTGCCTGAGTAATCGTCTCCAGCATGGAGAGCAAGGAGAGGAAATTAAGACGTTATTGAGAGTTTGAGAGATATCTCATGTTTCAGAGTGGATCAGAAGGCCTTTTTTTCTTTAAGGTGCCTGTTACGGGGAGGTGAGGCAAACGTTGGATGGCTTAGCTGCGGGGAGAGGGCTGGGGTAGAGTACGGTTGGTCTTCAGGAAGCTATGACGCTTCTCTCCTCTCTTGACACAGCATTAAATATGTCCTTAATTCCACACATGGGTCAGTCTACAGCAGATAATCTCTTGGGGGAAGAGTTTCATCTTTGGTGGTCTCCACAGGGCAATCACAAGAAGTTTTTATTAGATGGTTCCAAATTTTACTTGGGGAAGGGAGAAAGCTGGACTACAGGAGGTGTCAGATGAGATTTTTTTTTGGTGACATGAAGCAAAACTGAAGCTAACACATAATTTTTGAGTGGGTTTTTTTGCCTTGACAACCACAAGCTGAAGGGAGCCGAGCTGCTTCCACCAGGCAAGTGATTTATCTTGTTATAGGAAAGTTCATTTTTTAACTAAAGAACAACGAGACCATACACATGAAAATCCATCAGCGAAGGTTTTTTTCCAGGGTAACATAGTGGATTTCAGTTTTTCCCACGTGTTTCCCAGGGCAGCTGGAGATTTTAAGCTGGCTTCAGAACTGGTTTGGTTTTCTCTGCTCCTTTTCACGGCGCCCTTGGAGAGATGGTCTCCTGTCCCCAGCAGCCACTCTGGCCATGGCCACCAAACTGCTGAGGTGGGCCACTTGGCTTAACTCACAGAGCCTTTGTGGTGCTCGTAACCTATTAATTGACTCCATAAGAAAGAAATAATGGGGAAATTAGCATAAATATTGCACTTGGGATTAAACTGTGCTTGCAGCTGCCTTTGCAGTAAGGGGTGGTGTAAAGTTGACTGTGTAAAAATGATAGATCCAAAGTTGGCCTGGGAACAGCAGGTGCCTCACCTGAGCATCCTGATGGTGGTGTGACCCTATGGGCCACCCCATGGGCATCTTTTCATACGGGAGAGCTCCAGTCAGATCCCATCCCCATGTCCCATAGCATGTAAGTTTTAGCCTCCCAATGTCCTGTGGAAAGGAGTTCCCCCAGCTAACGATGCACTCTGTAAACGGGACCTCCTTAGTTTGCTTTGCAGGTGATGGAGTGACCTTGGGTTTGTTCATTCAATGCCCTGGTTCTCCCCAGTGCAAAAGGAACAACTCCATGGTCTGGGGGGCTTTACAAACTGCGTGTGAGCTGTGCTGGGAGCTGGACAGAGTGTGGTGGAGTGAAAAACAGTGCTGCACAGATGGTGTCACCAACACGGAGCATTTTACATCAGTTTGCATCATTTTATGCTGGCTGTTATAAACCTACCCAGATTTCTCAGTCATGTCCCAGAGTGGACCAGTCATTGTGTGATGTGTTTTTCCCCTACGATGCCTATAAAAAACATAAGGAGGAAGTTTGATCTCCAAGGAGATGAAAAATCCTACCCACATCATCTTTTATTGGACCTTTCTGTTTATTGAAATAACCTCACACCCCTGTTTATCAGTTTGTCCATGTGTTTTCCTGTGGACACGGTGCAATCCAACACTCATATTTTGCTCTACTAATGCAGAGAGAATGTGTTTGAAAGAAAGCCAAGTTGCAGGAAATCCGTACCTTGCTGGTGGACTGGTTATGCTTTTTGGCTCTGTGTGTGAGTGAATTGACTTTGCTTTAGGTCCCTGCATTCCCTGCTCAGCACTTGTCGGGAAGGTGATTTGCAAAACCCTGCAGAGTGGATGCTGCTGAAAGCTGGAAGGTCTGTGAGCATGGACTCCAGTCTGGTGGCTTCCAGGAAAAACAAGTTGAGAAATGGACTTGGCTTGTCCCAGTGCTGTCCTCCTCCTGGCAGGAAAACAACTCGCGGCACAGGTTTGTGAAAAACAAGCGGTATTAAGGCTGCAAGGGTGCAATGCAGACACCCTGCTCACAGTCCTGCAACATGGAGGTGAGACTGGGGCTAATTGCAGGTCTCTGCTGAACTGGCTGGATGAGTCCTTGGTGAATCAGGGCTTGGAGAAAACTATTTCACTGACATCTGCTGATTTCTGTGGAAGCCAGATGGCTAAACACCTTCCAGGCTCTGGGTCTAACCTGGAAAACCTAGTGTAGGTAACGTGCAGTCCTATCACTTCTGCACTTGGGCACTGCCCTGCCACTACAGGAATGAAAATCTTTTCCTCCATCAACTGCAAGAAGCAAGGGATTGGCTGCAGTCTGACGGTGGGGATGCTGGGCTTCACCCCACCGGGAAGTCACGCTTGCCTGGGGATGCTGGACTGACCCTACCTGGCAGTGGGAGAGATCAGAGGAACGGAGCTGAAGAATTCCCCAGGGCTGAGCAAAAAGCCAGCCTTCATCAAAAAAAGGGGCTACAAATCCTGAAGACACCAAATAAAATATATGTGAAAGCCTCAAGCGATATATGGACAAAAGTTGCAGGTATTTAAGTAGCTTAGGCGTTATTAATATTTGCTTTGTCAAAGGCAAGATAGGTTTCTCTGACACGTGCCTTGCAGCAGCTTAAAATAGAAGACCAGCATGGTCCCTTCTGGACTTGCAGCTCCTGAAAACAGCGCCAGCCTGTGTGTAATAGGATCTTCACTGCTATTCCAGGGCTTGAATAACATTATGGAGACTTTGCATAGATTTTTTTCCCTTAATGCAAATAGGGAAATGATTTTCTAATCAGGTAAGATAAGGCTGAAACATGATAGATAGCGTTGGGCTAGTTAATGAAATACAAAGAAGTAGCCTGTAGCTCCATAAACTATTCTTAAAAATAATGCAACGTTAAAAAAAATGAGTTTCTTTGGCTAAGAGCGATGTGAGAGAGCCTTGATGCAAATCTTTGTAATGAGTGCATTTCAATGAGCATTTGAAAAATATATATGTATTTATTTGCATTGATATGTTTATATGGCTTTACATATCAACTTAGTCAGGAAAAATTGAATAAAATGTCTCAGGTCTGGGAAATGAGAAGAGATTATGAAAAGCAGATTTAATATAGCACCATTTTTTGATGTTTGTGGCACATTTCATCATATTGCCAGAGACACCCAATTACACAGCTTGCAGAGTAATCAGCAAATGGGGGATCTGAAGGAGAATATTAACTGTGGTCTTTTTTTTCCCCTTCCTCCTCCTTCTTCTTTAGCAAATATTATGTTATGCTTTATGGAAATGGATCAAAATGCCACATGTGCAGTTAATACTGAGCTCTGGAGCTCTTTCAAATCTTATTTTTCCCTTCACATTGTATTTTTCTGGAACAAACCTCCCGATAACTTTAGGACATGGTTTTTAAGGCCAAAACATCACCTTGAACTTCCTACAAGTTTGGGTTCCAGTTTTAGCAGGTGGCTGACTTTACCTCATTGATTGTGCGTGGGGGGCAAAATCAGGTCTTATTGTTAATTGCAGATAACTACTTGCGAGGGCATGATCGTAGCTCATCCATTCATTTCCCTCTTGGTGGAGGCAGGAATTGACTGAACTATTTGGTGGCCCTGAAGGTCACAGACTCTCCTCATCCACAGGGTTTTTAATATTCAAAGCAAACCCGTAACTGCGGTGAAAAAGGAAATCTAGTGATTAATATTCCCCCTATTGTGGAAAAAAAACATCAATGGTTGCAGTTTAGGACAATTGTGGCTGGCCGATATTTTGTGTACATGCAATCAAACAGTCCTTGAAGGCACTGATGGAACTGGATCAAAAAAATCAGAACTAAAAATATTGCAGGCAAGGGTGTTTCCAGGCTCTGCCCATATTCCCACTGTTTCTGGCTCTCTGCCTGGTTTAAGATAAAGTCACTTTTCTTGAGAATGTCAGAAAATTTATTAATCTTTGTTACAAATGCACTTGTTTTTCCTTCCCGTTGACTTTTTCCCTCTACAATATTTCTACACCTGGGAAAAGAAACTAGGAAGTAAGTCATATTGGTGGGGGATGACATTCTGAAATTGGATAATTTGATTTTTTTCAAGAGCTTCATTATCAGATAACTTGAGGAAAATCTCAATAAATTCAGAAAAATATTTTTTTTTTCCATCAGCTTCATCAGGCATCAAATTAGGCCTGTAGCCAAGCTGGAAAGCCCTTGACAACGCTAGCAACTTCTTGTCTAAACAGAAGTTTCACCGTCTAGGTGATGTTCAAACTAACCCTGAAGGCGCAGCAATGTAGAGGTACAAGTTTTGTAAAAACTTCTCTGCCATTTTCTTGAGCACAGCCCGCCTTGGCTAGACCTAGAAAAAGGGACAGGTCTTCCATTAAAAGAACGGAAACATCCCCAAAAGTGCATCATATGAGAACGGTCAAATTCATCTTGCACCACTGTCTTCAAAGACAAGGTCTCTGGTCAGGTCTTTCCCATCATGACCTCACTGGGCATGACTTTGTCTCCTGGCTTGTGCTGGAAGATGATGAGGGGGCAGACACCTTGTGCTTGCCTTGCACAAGGCGCTGGAGCAATCGCTTCAGTGTCTTGCAGCCAAAGGGGGCTTTTCACCTGCCACCGCAGCTGGAGACAGTGACCCCAAGAGCAAGAAGCTGATATTCTGCACCATTTGGTGCAGACCTTTCCCTGTGGTCCCAGCCTCTCGTGGCTGACAGGCAATGGCACTCGCCACCATTGGCAGGGACGTGGTGGTGCCACGGGGCCACGCAGGGGAGCACGATGTGGGCACCATTACCTGACCCACACTCCAGGTCCAGGCCCTCGCAGCCCACCAGTGACATGGCTTAGCTACAAAACAGGTCAGCCTGCTTGCATTGACACCCCTGCCGATCAGCTTGAGTAGCTGTTAATGAAGGATTCACAAAATAAATTTTCCTTGACATTTTTTTTTTCTTTTTTATTAGCGGAGTATGAAAACAGGCAATAATTTTACAGAAAGCAGGACTGGCACAATTGGTACATAACATCATGCTGCAGTTGGAAATGAATATAAACTCTTTTTTTCTCTTCTTTTACCTACCAGAATAAATAAATATGATACACATTTGAGTTCCTCGATAGTGAATTCTAAAGCACAAGGTCTTACACTACAGCTCAATTTTACAGCGATCTGTACAGGATATTACTTTGATTTCCTTTTTGTTCTCCTTTAAAAGCCTTTGTTCCTTTGCAAGATAGGTTTGACACACAAACACAGTTACACTTTGGAGCTAACTGTACGCCTTGGGTCAGAAGCTGGGAAAAAAAATAAATTGATTTCTTCCTGGCATGAGAAAATAAACCAAAAAGTTATTTTCCATTGCACAGACACATCTGAACTTCTCTGGTATGAGATGGCCCTGCTCAATTGCTGGAGCAGTTAGAAAAGGCTTTGGCCGTTCGTAGGGCACCAGATACACTATTTAATTTGCTATAGGTTTAATCTGTATCTTTCTCAGACAGCTTTTGCCGAGGGCTTTTAGCTTGGAGCCCAGATTACTAAAAAAAAAAAAAAAGGTATGGTTTTGTTAGGGTGTGACAAATCTTATATTCTTTACAAATTAATTCTAGGGCTAAATTTTGTCCTTAGCTGTGGCACTGCTCCACTGAAATCAGTGCAGTTATTTCACTCTGGCATCACAGCAGCTCAGAGCCATGGCTGGGTCTTACTTTATGAGCGTTGGCATTAATGAGAGCCTTCATTAAGGAGAGGCACCCATATACAGAAGAGGTGACATTAACATCTCAGCTTTTGTACCTCTTCGCCAGGCAGCCTGAGAAAGCAGGGGCCAAGAGGGATGCTGCTTTCTGCGCAGCTGGGGATGAAACAACACGTCCCCAAAGTCTGCGGAAAACAGAGGACGTTAATCATTACTGGGCTGTTTTGTACCGCGGTGGGAAAGTCGCACACACACATCAAAGTGGGGGATTCTTTGTTTGTTTGATCTTGCTTTGCTGGAAATTTGTTTGTTTGTTGATTTGTTTATTGCACTAACCTTTTCTTATTCCTCTGCCATGGATTTGGACTGAGAGTAGACCTACTCAGAGAAACAGCTTTTTTTCGCTCGATAGAAAACACAGGAGATATATTGTGTTGCTCTAGAACTGATCATAAAAAATCAGCAAGGGGCACGTGGAGGGGTAAGGAGGGAGGAAAAGAAAAATCAACACAGCTTGTAAAAACCAGCAGGAAATTCTGTAATTTACTTTTTTCAAGCTTAATTGAGTTATGTTTCATAGCTACTGTAATTAAACTAATAGAATATGTTGGATTTGAATTTGTATTCCCTTTCTATAGAGGTTTATTTAATCCTTTACATATGAACTCTTCAGAAGTGTCCTGAAGTTGCTCAAAATTGTTGTGTCAATGGAAGTACCACTTGTGGCACACGGAAACAGAAATAGCTCCAGTTCCCTCCTTTGTGTCCACCCACTTTGGTGTTTCTTCAGCAAAGATGAGCATCTCTTTGGCTGGCTGCGGTGGCAATAGAAACCTAGAGCTGGTTAAAGTTCTTCACATGGTGAAATACCTAAATGAGAAATGAGATGTGGGGGGATCTGCTTGCTGATGGTTATTTTCATGTTTGGCAGCATTTTTGTGTTTCCTACACAGCAAATGATGCTTTTTGGTGGGGGAAATGCAGGCAAAAATTCTCTCTCTCTTTATTCCCCGATTCACCATCAAGGTTATTTCCACTTGTCTGCCAAAAAATAAAAAAGAAGAAAAAAGGGAAAAAAACAGGTTCTCTTTCTGCCTCCCAGCATCATTACTGGATCTTTTCTCACTGGTAGTATTTAATATTTCTCCTGCACTGTTTAAATACCTCCTTTATTTTATTAATACCTATCAGACTTCTCTTGCTGGATAGAAGAAATTTAACTGCAAACTCTTACCCTGAATATTGTGACCCGTTTTATCCTGGTCCCTGATCCTGCAAGAGCCATAACTAAAACCTTTAAAAATGCAGTAAGTAGGGTTTGGAGCCGTGGCTGGTCCACCAAGGAGAGGCAATGTAAGCAAAGCCATAGGAAGAGGAAAAGACCAGCAGAGGAAATCTCCAGACACATAACCTGTTTCAAAACAGGAATTAGGGAGGTTTTTTTTCCAGTCTCTCCATCATTGTTTTTAAAGGACCGGGCGTATCCTTTCCCCAGCCTCCGTGCCATGCTGTGCATTTATTTGGCATGCCTTTCATGCATTAAAAAGGTCAACTTGTTCGTCTGCATTACAAAACACAAAGTGTTGCTTCTCTCTTGCGTTTATCTCCCTGCGGCTGAAACAGTACCAGGGATGCCCTGCCCTGGCACCAGGTTGGCGCAGCATCCAGAGAAGATAGATAGCTTTTTCTTTTCCCGCATAGTAGTTCATCTGTCTGATGGGGTAGGATCTCTAGGTTACGCTCCAGGCATTTTATGCCTGTGATGGAAAAAACGGTGTCATATCCAGCTGCAATGATTGTTAAAATGCATCAGATCTCTGCCTGGACAGTGAGGGGAGGGGAACCTCAATCCCTTTTGCTTCTGAGACACCATTAACAACCTCATTTTCCTAAATTACTGGGGCTGGTAGAAGGAAAGGGAACAAACAGACCTCACCTTCTCCATCACAAATCAACAGGGATTTGCAGGAGTTCTTCCCACCTGAAAAAATGTTCAGGTTTGTAAAGTTGAAAGAGGAATGACGCAGAATCGCTCCCTTTGGTCTTCCCACTGCATACATGGGCTTGAATGGGATGGGGAGTTTATCCCTGTGTTTTTTGGATCCTTTTACTTTTTCTTTGTCAGAAAAATCCCAAAAGCCCAGAGGCATTAAAACAATTTGCAGGAAAGAGACATTTTTGACAGATAATTCATTATTAAACTTTCGCAAGCCGGGAGCCTAAATTCTTGCTTTTTTGCATTTCTGAATCAATTTTGCCTTTATGTGTCAGCTTACTCCCATCATGGATGTTTAATTTTGACCATAAGAAGATAAAATCCAAACTTGGCATAAAATACTTCAGGGGCTTGTATATATTTAAGGTGATAGATTTTTTTCTTTTGTTTATTTTTAAATTTAGATATTTTCATCCTGATTCAGAATGGGAGAAATAATCTCCATGTAAGGACCAGCTACACCTTGATCAGCTGCTGCACCACACGGAGACAGACAAGGATGACACTGAACAGAAATCCCTAGGGACTGATGGACATCCGGACATCTCCTCTCCCAGTTTGCTTTCCCAGCTGTGCTGGCTTCATCCTGATGTGCCGTGCCAGATGCTTCGTCTGGGAAATTCCTGGTAGCCGCTCCAAACCTGCGGTGAGGATGTCAGCGATACCATGGAGGATGAAGGGGGTCAGGCACCTGAGTCAGTTGAGATGCGTAAAGGCGGTGAATGTTAAAATGAATTTTTGCACTGAGGCACGGGGAAGAGTTTCCTTCCATGGCTCGGTGGGAAAGTCTCATCTCCCTCCAGAGGATCACAGCAAATCTAGTGCTGGATCAAGCGAGCTTATCTCCTGCATTCCCTGTCCCCACGTTGCAGAAGCAGGGCATAAATCCACGTGTTTTGACCTTCCTGTGGCAGATGCTGTGGTATCCATCGTGACCTACGGTAAGGCTGTATCTGCCCTGATCTGAGCCAATGTTGCCCTTTCCAGCCCTGTGGTACCCAGGCAGAGGAGAGATGCCCGTCTTACCTGGGATGGCACAAGAGTGACTACAACCCTCTATGCTCTGCCTAAAAAATCCACTGACATGAATTGCAGTTTCACGGGCGTCTTTTATTACTTCAAGAAGAGCTGAAGTCCAGATCTGGTCTCACTGCGGATTATCAACCTTGTTTGCTTCATCAGCTCAATCTAGACTGGCACCAGAGAACAACATCAGAAGGGATGTTAATTAAATTTGCAGTTGCTCTGCTCTGGCAAAGCAACTCCATAGCCTATAGATGTGCTGAGGTTAGCAGGAAGCAGAAAAAACAAAGGTGAATATAGCTTTTTGAGGAAGGGGGAGGAGAAAAATTAAAGCTTTGTTCTGGTGTCCCTGGTTTAGGTGACAAACTACAAAAAATGAAAGCTGGGACTTTCAAAGGATCTTTCCGGAGACAGTAAATGCACTTTGATGGTTTTAATTTAGTCAGACTCCTTTGAAAGTGGCAGCCAAAAATCTACTTCCTATGAATATATTTGGTTTTGGCAAAGTGGAGAATTCTGCCGGTCACGGGGGCTGATTTGACAAAGTTAAGAAAACTAAAGCAAGAGAGAAAACCCTAAAACTGAAGTGTTTGGCCCAACAGGAGTATTTAAAGAAGATGCTCCATTTTCCTTGGAAACTGGCACATTCGTTGAACTGCCCCCTCCGGAGGTCTGCTCTTGCTACAACTATATGAAGGATAAAACATCATTTCCCACCAAACTTGGCTGTTCTTAGATCTCTGTTTGAAGGAGTTAGATGCTTGTTCAAGAGGCATTAGTGGAGTTGAAAACACTCTTTCCTCCCTATTTTTTAAGAGGTAATTAGACCCCTGGCTTCTGCCCTGGTGTGAAGCAAGATGGGAGTAAGAGGGGACGTCGGCTATGGGTCTGCACTTCATGGACCACACTTCATTAAGCGTGGACCAGCTGATCTTCTGCAGTGAATTAGCACAGCTCTGCCTAGTGCGTTAGTGACAGACCCGGCTGACACCCTTGGGATTCAAACCGAGTACCCGTCACAGTGTCAGTCTGGATTTTTTGGTCCTAGGCAATATTAGAGATTAGATCTGGATATCATCCCTCCCTAATGCTCAGGGTAGAGCAGTGGGTTCAAAGGATTTATTTGGTTTGGCAAAAAAAAAAAAAAAAAAAATTGAGTTGGCAGAAACATTGCTTCTCAACAAGGAAAACCACCCCAGGTTGAATGATGGGTCATTCCAATGAAACAAGGCTGAAACCATTCACTGAAATTATTTTGAAGCTGGTGAATTTTTGGTTACTTGCAAACCCTGCATTTTTGGCAAGTTTATCTACTCCCCCTTAACTCTAGAGAATATAAAGCCCTTGCTTATCACCTGCTTTGCCTCCAGCATTGCAGCATTTTTCACTTGTTACATTTTCACTTGCTAACCAGTTTCTGAAGCTGCGGGGCTTGAGGGTAGAATTTGGTGATCAGAGCGTTTTTCTAAACACAGCTTGCATTAATCAAGTTTTTGTCAAAGAACCATATAATTCATGGTGTATGAACACACCAGGAGTTCATACAAAGTTTTTGTTATTCTCTGTTTTCGAAGCTGAACCAAAATGCTCTCCAAAAAGAAAACCCCGTAATTTGTAAATAGAGTTTACACTTCACTGAAGATCAAAGAGGAAACAATCTAGATAAAAAATAATCCTGTGAATTTGGCTTTCATTTTTCTCCCGAGTCAGCAGCATTTGGCCAATATTTTGTCCTCTCTCTTTGAACAAGTGCTATTAAAAAGTAAACAAAAAATTCTTGCCTTATAGGAAGTGCTTAAACAGGAAATTCACCCTCACATCATTTCCCGGCTGTTATAAAATTGGCTTTAGCAGAGAAGGGAGAAGTGGAGCGGTGAAGTGCACAATTGTTTTTCTTCATCATAAACACCTTTAGGACGCTGACCCAAGAAGAGCAACTAGCTGCGAGCTGAGGTCGGGAGGATGGCTGATTTGTAACTTTGATACTAGCTACTAAAATTGAGAAGGAAGGGGGAATAAAAGCAAAAGAGGTCACAGTTCTGTAACACTGACAGTAACACACGGGTGATGGGTGCTGTCAACATTATAAACTATATACAAGACAAAGCAGGACTCTTTCTTTTCCCAAAGAACGCAACAACAACAAAAAAAGGTGTATATAACACAGTTGGCACATTATCGCAGGGATGAGGAAAGGGGGCTTCTCCTGAACGTTACAGGCTTAACTCATGGCAGTCCTGAGGACAGTTCATCTGTCTAAACATACATCCTCTCCCCCTTCCTCCTTGAATATTTAGTGAAGACCAGGCCAGTAGCAATGTCTGATGCAATCGTGGTGCTAATAAGACGTTAGTAAATGCAAAGTTTTCCCTGAAAGGGAGCACCTTACTCCAGGAAGAGATGAGGGTGGGTGGGGGCTCAAGGAGTGACATGTCTAGTGCCAACCTCTGGTGCATCTTCTCATAGGCAATGGTAGCTCATCTGGCAGTCAGTTGGGTAAGGTGTCAAGCCCAAGGGACGCCGCGTGCTGCTTTGCCCGGAGCCTTAGATTCTCAATACTTGTCGTTTTACTGTTCAGGCTTGGAAGGGAGCTGGAGGCCTGCAGGATAGGTGAGGACCAGACCTGCTGAGCGTGGGAGAGCGATTGGTAGTACGACTGACAGTGCAGGGAGCTCAGTGGTGCCATGTTGACGTTCATGCCTAAGTAGGGCATGGCAGACGGTGTCCCCATTTCGAAGGAGGAGTAATGGACCAAGTTGTTGGTGGCCGCCATGTGCTGGCGAAATTGCTCCTGCAGGCGGAAGAGGCTCAGGGGTGAGGAGGAGTAGGAGTGAGTCTGAGCCAGGCCACTGCTGGATGAAGGCGTCACGGTTGCGCTGATAGGGGACTCTGTAGCAGGAGACAGAGGGGATGGGGGTTATTTCTACAGGCTGGATGTAGGTGCCGATCTGCACCCCAGTAGGGTTCAGACTGCAGCATGGGCTTCTCTCTTGCATCAGGAGGGTGAAAGAGAGGGGTTGTGTTAGCTCAGGAGGGCTAAACTCGTCTGTTTCATAGTTAGCGTCTTAATTCCTAGAAATGGGCCTGACCTCCTTGCTATAGCTTTCCTGCTGCCGCTGGGCACTGTTGTCCCCATGCTCTAACCTGAGCAGAAGGTCTTTGCTCTTTCTGTGCTCCTGCTACAATAGACATCGTGCCCTCTGTGGGTCCCGTTTAGTGCTGGGGACAAGAAGACAAATCTAGGCAGCCTACCTGCAAGTACCCACACCACAGAGAATAAGGGACTATACTCAACCACCAGCATCCCCCTTGGTAAGCCAGGTCCTGACACCAACCCCAATCAAGATGCTGCCCCTCACCTGCTTTTGGGCTCGCTCTTTTGCAGTTCAAAGCCTTGCTGTCCACACCAGGGCTCTTGTCCAATTTAGCCTCATCCAAGGTGCTCTTAAACTCCTCCTCTCTGTCAGTCTGGTCCTCAGGCGCAGACTCGCTGGCCGACTGCTCCGACAGGGTTAGGTTAAGATCCGCTCCTACCTCACTCGGGAGGCTCTGCACCTTTTCGGTGTCTGGGGTGGTGGCCTGGGTCTCCAGCACGGGTGGCTCTGTCTTCCCCTCACTGTGGCTCCCTTCACAGTCCTTCTGCTTCTGCAGCTGCTCCTTCTGCAGGCTACGCTGCTTCTTCCGGAATTTGGCCCTCCGGTTCTTGAACCAAACCTTCAATGCCACAAACAGCAAGGGGGAAAACTGGTGAAACTCCTGCTTAGCATCAAATTCAGCATCATTCAGCCTGAGAGCTTCAGGGGAACCCCAAGTAATGAGGTACTGCAAGCCCACTGTGCCCAAATGTCATTCTGTTTTGTTGGATCTTAGGCCTCTACTTGTTTTCAGTTCTTCTACAAATAGCACAACAAATATATTTAAAAAATTTTCCAGCCTTTATGTTGATTCTTTAAGCCACTCCACCAGTTGGGGTTTTTTTGTTTGTTTTTGGTTTTTTGGCTTTTTATTTCTAATTGGTCAGGCAGTTGCATGCAACCAGAACATCGTATAGCTGCATCTAATGACGCTACATTGGTTACCTACAGTACAGCGCTCTGTTAGTTTCTAAAATCATTTTGTTATAAGTGTACCAAAATTATGGTGGCAACACTCAAAATAAGGCATTATAGGCATAGGCTGTTATCGTGGATTTGAATTTAGGGAAGGAGGAGAGTATCCGTATTTTTTAACCTAAATCAGTAGGCAGGGATTGGAAGAAATATATTTGCAAATCTTGTTAGTGTTGTTTGGTTAGTTAGATGAGGAAACAAAAATTTTGAAGATCAAAATATCTTGACATTTGTATAAAAGAACTATTTTTTTCTACTACTTATCCACTTCACACTGAAGAACTTGCTGTTTAGTCTTTTAAAGCCCAGCAATGCAAGAACCTCTCCACCAGCAGGTTATGAAGCACATTGTGCTAGTTGAAACTAAAAAAAACCAACAACACAAAAAACCCCCAAAACTGAACCTTGGCCTGAGATGTTACAAATATTGACACTGATGGAAAAGAGCAGCTGGAACTACTTGGGTTTCTGCTCTTCTGAGAAAGCCAGAAAAGCCTTGCAAATAACTAAATAAGTAAACTTCTGTTGATGTTTCTAAAATTTCCCCCAAAGAAATGTGAAAGAACAAATGAAAACCAGTGTACACTTCAGACAATCCTAAATTTAAAAAATGTGCATGTGGATTAAGAATTTCTTTAGCAGATGTGTGACTTTGGATGATTTTATCTTCCCCCCTCCCCTGTGCTTTTGACAACTTTCCTGCCCCAAAATCTTTGGTTACACTGGAAGAATCTTGAAAGGTCAAGGGTGCTATCAACCTTATGGGAACCCCACTATATTCTTTTAAACATCCCCACTCACAAACCTTCAAAATGTCAGTACCTGGACTCTGGCTTCAGGTAGGTTTGTGCACATAGCCAACCTCTCTCTCATCACCACATCTGGGTAGTGAGTCTTCTGGAAGGTCTTCTCCAGCGCCTCCAGCTGTTGGGCGGTGAAGGCCGTGCGACTTCGCCTTTGTTTGCGGTGCTGGGATCCATAACGTGCCTCCAAAATGATGTCTTGAAATGTACAGCCGTTGGAAGACAAGAAAAGTGGCCAATTTAATTATTGGAATTTGTATGCTGACAGTCGAATAAAGCACTTGCTAACACCACACAAACCTACAAAATATTTCTTTCATGGCTCTAGGTGTAATAAAACACATACATGCATTTTGATGGTTAATTGAGGTGTCTGAGGAGATAAAACCTCTGACTAGAAAGCCTGTTCTGAAGAAGCAACCATTCTACGACCGCTGTGGAAAATGTTGAGACTCCAATGCTAAATTTAGTTGAAATAAGCCAACCTGCTCCAACACCAGCGGGGCAGGACATGCAGATGCTCAGACCCAACTGTAGCATAAAACTCTTTCATTAAGAAACACGATTAAAACAATGTGGGGAGATTCACCATTGTAATCAGGAGAAGGGCCCAACATTGTGTGTCATGTTCTCCTTGAAGCCAAGGGCAGAGCTTCCGTAGGCTTCATCGGTGGCATGATGTGCTGTGCCGATTGGTGGGAAGAGTCCATGCAGCTCAAACACAGCTGCCTCTAGCTCATTTTAATGGCTGCAGCCACATTAGGAGACATGCATCTACTCGTAAACCAGGCTGAGCTGTCTATTCTTTAGTGTCTCGTATGTAGCTCACTGTACTCTTCAAGGCATGATACTGGAGAGCTGTTCTGGGCTCCAGTTCAGGAAAGCACTTAAGCTCATGTGCTTACGTGTGTTTAGCTAGAAAGCACGTGCTTTACTGAGCGTGGACACTCTCCAGCATCTGGGGTGGAAACGCCAGCCAGGAACCAAGCCCAGCCCCACTGATTGCAAGCCCAGAGCTCATGTGCTGAGCTCAGTTCAGTAGAGGAGCTACTCAGATGGTCTGACTTTGCAAACTGCGCTTGCAAAAGAAGAAATTCAGACTGGGGAAAATCTGAGGCTCAGTAAAGGGCTTATTATTTCACCAGAGGTGTTATTATTACACGACAGTTAGTGGGAGTAGAAAGATCTTAAATCAATGAAAATAAGTTACTTTAAAATGAAAAAAAAAAAAAACAAACAAAAAAACAACCCAAAACCACCCTTTATTATGCAAGTTGGGACATGCTGTGCTACAGCGTTGGAATGAAATAGTCTGGCGAGAGGTTTGCTCTCAAAGAGGAAATGCAGCAAAAGCAGTGTCTGGTATCATTTTTAATTCAGTTAAGAATGTGACTTCCAGTAGAAGGGAGGAATGAACACACTAAAAAACAGCCTAATAGGGAGAAAAGTTGGCATTATCAATGTGCGGAGCCAGATGAAGGCTCTTGCTGCTGTTTATTTGTGCTTTTGTCACGAGCATCATGGCATGAATGTAAACAATAAAACAAAACCTGCTGTCAGGCCAGCCCCAGAACCACGCAGCCAGGTTCCAAATATGTCAGCTAATGAGCGTAGCAAATCAGCTTTGCACCACTGAAACATTCCTCTTCCAAACTTCCAGCTGTTTCATTCTAGGTCAGCATTTGCAGCGCTTTTCTGGGCATTGCCAAAGCTGCGTGGTTTTGGCAACTTGGAAAAGACGTGATCAGGCTAAAGGGCCTCGGCCAAATACAATGTAGTGATGGTTGCATACAAGAGACTTTTGTATTTGAGGTATCAGAGCTCTTCGGGGAGCTGAATCACCGGCTCCTGCGTGAGAGGCAAAGAGATCATCCTTGAAGCATTGAGACACAGCTCACAACGCAGCCAGGGAAGGAGAAGGGATGTTCAAGGAGAAGAAATTGAAGCTACCCTGAAATGTTTTACAAAGCTAACATTTGTGTTTCAAGTACAAGGAATCAGGAGAAAGGACACTGGTTAAACATCCTACCTGCAGGATGGAATATTCCCCAATTTCTAGAGTAGAGGTTAGTCCTACCAGCTTCCCGGAGGCAGCAGCTCATGCATTGAGTTTGGCCACTCCGACGAGAGCAAACCAGCAATTATTTTAATGTTTTAACTATGTTTTCAGGCTTTGTGCAAGAAGGAGAATATAAATTGCAGGTGAGGCTTTGCAGTTACAATCAGAAACCTCTGTTTTCTGACTTAAGGTCATTTGCTTTTGTGCTGCTTTATTCTGACTGTCCCTGGAAGGCAAATGAGATCTATAACCCTGCACTGAAAGATATTCAGAAGTAACAGAATGTGAAGCAACTGCAAAGGAACCAGCTTGTAGCTATGCAATGCCTACCCCACCAACGATGATCAGACAAGGGGACTGTAGGATTTAATTTAGAAAGTCTTCCAGGTGGCTTATTAATTTTAAAGATAAGAGGTCAGAAAACCAATTGAATCTCCCTGTCAAGAATATGAGAATAGCTTTTTTTATTCTATTTTTTTATCTCCCTCTGCTTTTACCCTAGTTAGGGTCAAAGACATTAAGTCCTCCATGCTCTAATCTAAAAGATACAAGTGATCACAAAAATCTTTCAAGAGATTTTTGAGCATCTAGGAAAGGGACACCTTGAAACCCAAGGTCTGCAAAGCACATTGAAGAGTTCTGGACCATCTGCTCCCCTCTGACCACTTACACGCTGCAAGGATGAGGGAAGGAGGGGATGGATGACCAGGACAAGGAAAGTGCCCACCTGTCATCACTCTGCAGCCCAGCAGCAGAGCCAAGATTAGAGTCCAAGTGTCCTCAATCCCACTTTTGTTCCCTTTTGATGAAGACAACAACTCCAAGCTCTGCCCTACAGCCCCCCAGAGATCACACAGGCCACGGTGAGTGGTCTGAGGAGCTATGTTAAGGAGGTCACTACCAGCAGCTGGATAAGGGAACGTTGCTGGCATGAAGATTTGAGAGTCAGATATGGTTCACTGATCCAAAGAGTCCGAGATCTTTGCCACTATGCCTTCATGGACCACCCACCTAGGAGGACTGTCCTGAAACTTCTGCATCCTTATTTTGGCTTAAGTCCCTCTGTCTGCCCACTAAAGTTGTCTGGGTAGATAATTTTTTCCGCCTACTCTAGGCTGGAAGGAGTCACTCCACATTTTTTTTTTTTCCTTTAGTATCAGACAACTAGAAAGCTATCTTAAAGCAGATGTGTAATTTTCAGATAGTCGGGGAAGATTGTTCCATTCTGGAAAGGTCTCTAGAATCACATCTATGGCAGTTTTTTTCTTTAACTTCATTATACTGGTTGTCAGGTCTGCCCTACCACACTGCATCCAAGCCCTGACCAAAACGGAGATGTTGCAGCTGTTGACCATTTGCGTTGCCTTTGATGATCTCAGCCAGATCTGGGTGTCTCACTGTAGGCTAAAATGTAGAGCAGATATATTTGCCCTACCATATCAAATATTCTCAGGTCTCCATCAATGATTTTTGAACAATTTCCCCTATCAAATCATAAAATACTAACTGGACTTTGCACTTCTTTCTAATGACAGTATCGATGTAGTGCAGTTACACTCATGGCTGAACACAGAAAACCAGATCAGATGCTCTGGAGCAGCGGCTCCTGTCCCACCGTCCCACCATCAACAATGCTGTGTAAATAACAGTCTCCAGGTAAAGCCACATGTGACTTTCTTTGAGACTAAAAAAGCTCTTTTAGGGAAGGCAAAATACAGAGAGCAACAGAGATGGAGCCAGCAGGACCTGCAAGAAAGCATCACCCAAGCCAACGTCTAGGATCCCCAAGAAGAAATAGGTCAAGGTGGGACCCAAAGAAGATCCAAATGAAGATTGTTTTCCAGAGAGAATGAGTGTTTAGTAGGACAAGAAATGGAAAACAATTGCAAGAAAGGGCAACACAGAAGAACAAACTATGGCCTGGGATGGCAGGACATGGCTGTCAGGGGATGCAAGTCCTGGGCCCCTCAGTGGGGGAATCCAATTCACTGCGTGCTCATATTCACTGTGCTGTTATTTACTAACACGAAAGTAAAATTTTTCTGCTATTTTTTGTTCACTTGTTGAAACATATCTCAGAGTATTTTTAATTCTCTCTTTTCAATCCCATATAGCTGGGCTTCATCCCCTCTTACCCCCGGGCTCCACAGCCATCGGGGGCCGGTCTGCAGCAAGGTGCAGTGGTCCGCTGGCAGTGAATACTGGAGGGCATGTGTCACCCCCTGAGCTTGGCCACATGGGCAGTATTCAGGAGTACACCATGCCAGTTGGCTGTGTCCAACTCCAGCTCCCGAAGAAGAGTTTCAGTCATCGCAAGCAACAAGTTTGGGTTTTTTTTCCCAGGGAACGGCAAAAGCCGCGAGTTGTTCTTACCAGCCAGTCTCTCTGCCAGGGTGAGGGCATGCACCGAGGGCCTGTAGTCGGGGGCGTGCTGGGCTTGCTGAGCTGCCTGCTGGTGGAGGTTGTACATGGCGCTCAGTGAATTCATGGCGTGGAGGGAGTAACCATTCACTCCATAGTGCTGCATGGTGACATAAACCTGAAAAACAGCAGCCGGAGGAGAGAGGTGCTTAGGAACGTGCTATTCCAGCGTCCTGGTGTCTCAGCAGAGCTTTGGAAATGCTGACCCCAAACTTAAACTGCCGCATGCAAGGCTCACTTCCAACCTCCAACAGGTTCTGGGACAGGAATCAAAATACCTCCTGTAGACCTAAAGCACCAGCAACACCAGTCTGGCGTCCAAGCTTAGAGACTATATCACACTCATATGCTGAATAAAAGACGGGAAAGAATTTTTTTTACATACTGTAATAAAATATATCATATTATTGTGACTTTTAATGAACCAATCTAGCTCTATCCCAGGACCAGCTGGGATTTTGTCCCTATCGTTGCCTATAGTCAGCTGCTCTGTAATCCCATTGCTATAATGTCAAATAATCTTTCTTATCTGAACTCACTCATGCATAATTTGTTTCCATTCATTTTTCTTAAGGTTCTTCTTAACAAAACACAAATCATACAGGGGAAAAAAAAAAAAAAAAAGTATGTGGTGTAAAAGAAAATAAATTTGTAGTGTAATAGGACCAAAAATGTTATGGCTAAAGAGGGA
Source organism: Burhinus bistriatus (assembly GCA_013397275.1). Lineage (NCBI taxonomy): Eukaryota > Metazoa > Chordata > Aves > Charadriiformes > Burhinidae > Burhinus > Burhinus bistriatus. Next base: position 659,667 of record VYXH01012694.1, read on the forward strand.
ATTAAGGTTTGCAATAAATACTGACATTTCATAGCTCAATAGCAAGGAAATTATTTCAAGAAACTAATGGCTTTTTTTCTACTGTGGGCTCCGTGTGAAACTTCAAGCTGTTTTTCCGTACAGACCATCTGTAAAACTGAGCTAATATTGATCTCAAAAGCTGAGTGATGCTTCTTTCATCCCTGTTATAAATGGCTGAGGGCCTCCAGGATGCCATTTCTGTGGTTTGTAAGACATCGGAAAGGAAGTTGTGAAACATTTGCCACAAAAGAAAATTTTTAAAACACTGTCTACATCAGCAAGTCATCATCTGGAAAGTCAGTGCAATGAATGAACAATCAGAGAAAGAGGTCCAGCTGGACTAACTTAAGGAAAGCAGACAGGTTATCTAGGCAACCTCTTAGAAAACACATCACGGGAGGGAGGTGATTCAACTCCCATGGTTTTAGGAGAAACCTGATACATTGAATGGCAAAAATTTGGATGAGCAATTATCTGTTGGTTTTTCTGTACTGAGGAAAGACTTATTTTTGCCTCTAGAGGATTTATACCATGGAGACTCTCAGTGAATAAGAGGGAGCAGAAATGAGTTGGTCCCACTACCCCTTCTGCTCTGAATTCCCATTCTCTCCCAAACCACCTTGAGGTAGGAAGAACAAACATGGAATGACTTGGTTTAACATCCAGAGACCAAGATGTAGTTCCTGGGAAAAGCAGCTGAATTTTGTACTATAGGGTCTGACAATGACCTGTGGTATCTTGCGGCTTCACCGTCGCAACCATCTATCTGTCGTGGTGCCCAGAAACGGAGGAGGGAAGCTACGCAGCTGGAGTTTGCTCAGACACTCTGTCAGCTCAGGGGTGGTCCTCGTTGCTCTGGGATGGTTTTTTTTTGACTGAGGGATTTTGTGTCACGAGTGTGAGTGCTACCTTTGTGATTGTCTTCTCAAAGAGGTTGCAGTAATTACAAACCAATAATTTGGGAATCTAGCACTCAGTCTCATTCCTGTTTCCACAGGTCCCCTCTGCTCAGCCACCACATCATTTCAGTGCCAAGAGTGCTGGTGGAGGGCGACAGATCCAGGTGTGGTTACACCACGAAGGTCTGGTACACACCCTGATGCCACCTTCATCTGCTTTGTCTCTCCCTGTTCACCCGTTCTGGATTCACCACCCAATTCTTTAGTTTTAGACTCTAAAAAAGATCGATGGCTACCCAGCACCTACATAGAATCACAGAATAATAGAATATCTCAGGTTGGAAGGGAGCCATATCCCACCTCACTCTGCACAATGCCAGCCACATCCTTATGGCCCATGGAGAATGTTACCAGTCACGTCCTCTCCTACGAAATCTGATATGAGTATAAGAAAAAAATGCTACCTCATACTTCAAAGTACAGACAGACAATTTTTGTATGAATAGCTGATTTATTGAAAAATGCATTTAAGGGTGCCTGAGTCGTATTTTGTAGCTGGTTCTGGAAAGCAGGGGAATATCAGATCTGCTTTGTTTTATGATATCTAGGCAATTACATTTGAATTAATTTTCAACATTTTTCATTTCAAAATTTACCCTAGTTTTTAGGAAAGCAAAGACAACGCCAAAACAAAATCATAACCTTCATCTCTACCTTATTAAGGCTTTATTCACTCTAACAGGAGAGAAAGCCAACACTATTCTAAGATGAACCACTGTGAAAATGGATATTTTTAGTTCAGATGCTGACTTAAACACAAGAATGCCATATCTCTGCTCTAATAAAGCTTAGGGAACACATAAGCAATGCCAAAATTGTTTGCTGGTTCTCTGATCTAGGTGAGAGACTTCACATGCTGACAGACTTTTGGCATTTGTATTTTCCCCACGATGGGTTCACAGCAAAGTTACGGCAGGGATGTTGTTTTGCCAGACTGCACAGCTTTGCTGCTGGTGGCACACGCTAACGTACAGGAGTGTGTCCCATTGACACGTGCAGTTTTTGTGGCCACAGAGGACATCTCCCATCACCTGGGGAAGACCTGCAGGTCCCTCACCTGGATGCTACCCTGGACGGTTCTGGTTGTGTCCGTGGTGCAGCCTCAACCCATTCTTGGTGTGGCTCTTTTCCAAAGAGAATCATCCCACCGCAGCCTGCGGCACAGCAGCGCTCAGCACGCACCAAGCCAGCTTGGCAGGTGGCAGCGCTCAGCCGGTCCCCACCACCAGTGAGACTGCTGCAGCTGGCCAGAGGGTCATTCGCTGCTTCGCTTTCACTGTCCAAGATCAGGACTGGCTGGTCTGGCCAACACAGGCAGCAAAACAGAGGTTTGCAACTTCATTTTGCCTCCTCCCTTCCCACCCCCTAACTTGTGAATCTGCTGGCTGGTTCCACCATCTTTGACCATCAGGGTGGAGGTCTAAAAGCTTATTAAGATCCTTCGTGTTTTGTGAAAACCATTTGAGGACACAGAACCTATTAACTGCCCTTGGCTGCTGCCAGACCTCCATCCTTAATAGATGCTGGAGAATCCACACCGGGGCTCAGCCTTGCCAGGAGATACATGGGAGGCCACGTGTCTTTGACTCTCAACTCACTGTTTCTTTTCTAATCCCCCTTGCATGACATTGGTTGTGTACCAAGCTGGCACATTAAGGGAAAAAATAAGAGCAAGAGGAGGGGAATTTTCCCATACTATACAGCCTTCCGAGGACACTGCCGATGATGTTGTGTCTGGAGCCCAGTGTTTCCACTGAAACACTTGCTCCGGGAAGATTTCAGTTTATTTGATTGTTAAAAGATGTTTTTGTGTGTACGTGTGTGTCTGAGCAAACTCTTCTGGGTGGCCTAGAAGAAAGTGCATCAAATAAAAAAAAAGAAAATAAAAAGCAGGGGACTTAATAATTATGGACTCAGGATGGGAGTCAATACCCATCACAGCTTTAGTGATAACTGCCTGGCGCGCTGCACTGCAGACGATAGACGGACCTTCCTACTCACTTGTGCAGCAAGTGTATCATCCCAGATTCAGTATGAAAAATGAGGGAAAAAGGAGATATCTTGCACTTACTGAGCAAGACTGTTCAGCCTAATAAGCAAAGTTAACTGAGACCGCAAACAGCTCCTGTTCAACTGTCAGCTCCGAGCACACTCCAACCCCAATAAATTAAATATTTAAAAGACATCATGCAGCAATTTTTTTTAATGGAGAAAGCCATTCATCAAGCCACTGCTGTGTTTCACAAGCTGTCGAATAGTGCTTACACTGGTTAAAATAATCTTTATATTTCATTAAGCAACCAAATAAGCTGATCCCTTCCCACTGGCTGTATAGATGGTTTTAATTTTCAAAATCTGCAAATGCATCTTTTATGTCTCTGGGTGGCTGAAGGGCCTCAGGAACAGCCACAGCTGGGAGGAGGATGAGAGCGAAGTTTGAGCTCCTGCTTTGTGGAAGGGTAGGGGCTCGAGCCGTTGTTGATAACGCAAGGTCCATCCCAGAAGAAAGAGGATGCCTCACCCTGATTTTGTGCATCAGAGGTCATTGAAGAGTTGGGAGTGGTGGAGAAAGGAGATGGGAGCTGAGGAAAGGTGCAGGAAAACAATAGGTGAGAGGAAAATCTCTCTATAGGGTGAGGGTAGCCAGGGTTTGCCCCTGCCGAGAGCCTGCAGGCTGACCCTGCAGCATCTGCTCAGCACAGGGGGATGGATGTCTCCGTGCAGTGCCTGGGGCTGGTGGTTGCCTTCTGCACAGCACCTCAGGGCCACATCGGCAACTCTCCTGGCATCAAGAGACTTGTTCTCTCCCAGGTACCCCCATCTGCAGCCCCAGGCTGTGAGGTCTCCACACACGTGCCCTGTGCTGGACCCTGCCGGGGTTCCCGCTCCTTCTGCCTTTGCAATCCTGGCATTACTACCTCAGTCCTAAAAACCCTCCTGTGGCTTTTACCTCTCACTTAAGTTTTCACCGTGGAAGTCTCATGGATGCTGTGCCCATTTTTTTTCCCAAGCCTACAGACCCCTCAGGCTGCAGGGACTGTGTCCTGCCAGGATCCAACCTCACAGAGGGGATCAAGGGTTCCCCTTGGCTTTAACTGCTGCTGGCTATGAGAAAACCAGGTTTCTCCATCCTCTGCATTGCTTAGAGGCCAGGCAATGTAGGTCTTTACCCATCCCAGACTAATCCAGAGAGCAGACACTCTTTATTTGCCTGCCGCTGTTCAATCTGATGCAAAACAATTTGCACATTCACCAGCCGGGAACAGGAACACCGTTATCCCGGAGCAGAGCTGTGTTGCCCCAGTCGCAATGTGACTCCCATCCGTCCTTCCCAACACTGGCCTCAAAAACCTCAGGTTCCCATAAAGTCATATAGCACAAGAGTGGTGGAATTTATTGTATGCCACTTAACAGTATAGCATATAGGGGAAATTTGGCCCTGAGCTTTAATATTATCAGTTTTGGCTTCTGAACATTTGTAGAAGGCTTTAATTTTCCCTCTTTAACTGGTAACTAATTTTGTATCCAGGCACATAATTCGGTCTTGAGACAAGATGCAAAGAGGAGAGAACCATGCATTTCCTTGCCAGGTGAAAACTCCTGTTCCTAGTGGCTTGTGTTTGTGTGGAACTGAAACTGATCTGGGAACAATAAAACATCTTTTAAAAATGAGATATTGAAGTTTTCTGAAAAGTATCTTGAAACAAAACATCCATATTTTCCCTTCTGTCAGAGAAAAAAAAAAAAAACCAAAAAAAAACCAAAACAAAAACACAAAACCCAAAACAACTAAAAAGCACAAAACCCAGCCCGGAGCTGTATTAACTGCACCCAAGAATTTGAGACTGGGGACATTTTCTGCTCACTCCTCTCCTTGTTTCACCCCTTACTCCCCCCTCATCAAAACATCTTCAGTCTGTACCTGGCTTCACCTGCCAGCCACATAGGAGGCCTTTAACAAAAACACGGAACTGACAAAACTCATTAAGGGAGAAACGTATCGATCCCTGCAAACTCAAATGTCACTCGTGCTGGCCACAGAGCTCGTGTCAACGCTGGAGAGCTTGTCCCTGTGCTGAGCTGTCCTGAATAAGGACATCCACGGCAGCTCCTTGTGCCGACGCTGCTCTGGAGGAAAGGAATTTTAAACCGAGACGGGTTTTGTTCAAGTGCATTATTCTGGAGCAACACACCCCCTTCCCCCCCTGAAATCTAAACTGAGTCGAGGCGGAGGATTTTTCTTCAATAGCTTGTTCTGGCCAGTTTTCCCAGGTAGAAGTAAAAAACCACCCAGGACAAGACATTTGCCCTCCTCAACCAAATGCTGTTGGGCGAGGTGGGCTTGAGGCTGGATGTAGGACTCAAAGCTTTGCAGGGGCTTTGGACCATTTTCTCTTTTCCCTTTGGTTGGTCCCTCCAAATACTGAGTCATCCCAAACTCAGAAAAGTACTGAGACGAAATTCATTGACCTACACAAGATGCTCAGGTGCCATCATGAAGAATGGGGTAATAAAACCTAGGAGTTAAAAAGACTCATTTTTCCTAGAGAAGTCAAGAAAAGGATACCAGAGCCTGCTTTTGACTGGTGGGCACTGCGGAGCGTTACGTTATCATGTCACTAAATCTGTCCAGAAATTGAGAGGGTTGGTGATGGTGAGGGCACGTATGAGGTGTTCTTTATGTGGGAAATAAGCTGTACTGAAAAAGTTACATCTGGACTTTGGCAACCCACTGGCAGAAGTGAATTTCAACACCATAGTTCATTACTGGCGAAGAGAGGTTCCCCAGAGATGCATCTGAAGTTGGAAAGAGCTCGGGTCGGCACCCTGATGTGAGATGCAGCTTGAACACGGGAAAAGCATCAGGAAAAAGAAGTAGCGAAAGAAAAGTCTGGTGCTCTGGTGTGGTGTTTGGGGTCCTGCAGGTGACAGGAAGAAATAGGAGTGGCCCTGTCAGGTAAAAAGGAAAGTCGCGGTCCTCCAGCCCGAGTGCCTGCTCAGGCGGTACAAATCGCTACTCGTCTTTATGCAAAGCACAGGAATGAACGCGCTGTTCGTTACTAACAGGGAATAACAGCAAATGGTTTGTGCTAACAACGGCCCCCTTATTACTGCTGGCAATAAACAGCATCAAAAATAAAAGCACAACAAAATATTCCCCCCTCACTTCCTGGAGCCGTTCTGCTTTATGATTTTATGCTATGAATCCTTATTCAGAAACACGTTAAATCAGCAAGATAAATAATGAATCTATGTCTCTGCTTATCTGACAGTCTAGGATCTATACACAGACATCGGGTTTATATATATTTGGTACTAGATGAATTACATACCTGGGGGGTTCTGAACAAATGATCCTTGCAAGAGGTTTTCTTCAACTTTTTTTTTTTTTTTTATATCCCTAAATCTTTAACATATATAAAGCTCCAAAATCACATAAGATAATAACCAGCATGTTATAAATCAGTTTTGTTCCTCATGTGAGACTGCTGAATGTCTAAGGAAACAATCTCGCCTTTGTAGTGGATGAAATATAAATAATTTGAAATACTGCAGCACATCATATTTTCTCATTCGAACATCAAAGTCTGAGAGCAGCATGCACCATAAAAACAGGCTTCCAAAAGACTTTTCTGATAACTGAAATAAAGGAATTGAGAACAGCTCTCAAAAAATCAAGATTCCCCCTTTCTGATCTTCCTGCAATATTTTTACACCTGTGTAAATCCCTGGGTTTAAATGCAGCTAATTTCTTAGTGCAGAGTGAGCTCTTAATTAGACCTGGTCTAGTCGAACAAGTCGCAACCCACCGACAACAAAACCCGACTGATTACACCAATTCTTCCAGCTCACGTTCAGCTACTACTACTGACCTTGATATAAAAGAAAAAGATCTTTTCCTTAAAACCAGGAGATTTGCTAGCAGCTGAAATTTGGAAATATTTCCAGTTAGAGACAGTGTCACAGTTTTTGGGAGGACCTTGTCAAATAGTTGCCTCGGTCGGGGCTGTGTTGCTGAAGAGCAGAGCAACTGTATTCGTAATGCTCATTTATTTGTAGCAGAAGCATAAAGGGATGTGAGAGGGCTTGTAAGTTTTGTAAAACAAACCTCAGAGCATCCTGCTGAGACGGGGAATTTTTATTGTAGAGCTCTACAAACTCGGGCACCAGGTTGCGAGCGGCTGAGAGAACAGGCCCTGGCTGACAGAGGTAACTCACACCCGTTGCTGTGATTTTTATTTAAGGCTTTTGTGAAATCATCATTTCCACCGCTCCCCCGGCCCTTAAAGCCCCAGATAACAGAACCCGGTGATTGATTAGACAGTTCCCAGCAAAATACTTTCCAGTGCCTCTGTTCGCAGAGGCTTGCTTCAAAGGGCAGGGTTGCAAGGTCTGAAATAAAATAAAATAAAGACACCCTCAAAGTCTCTGCTTTTGAGCCAGATATAAGTTTTAAGGCACGGAGCCCAGCAATTTGCAGTGTAGTGCCAGGACTGGGATCACTAAACGTCACTGCCGTGCTAAATCTCTTGCTTGCCATAATTTACACATGACAATCAGTGCTTACAGATCAAATCAGTATAAATGCACCTCCCTTTTCCCCTTCGGAGCGGCGCTCAACCCTCAGTAAAAACTCTTCTAATCTATATTGAAGCAGAAACATTTTCCTGTGTAAATAAGAAAAGCTCTCAATACGAACATCGCTTTTCCTCTAGTTTCAAGATCTCATTCTGCTTCCAGCTCAGTCAATGGCAAAAAAAAAAACCCAAAAAAACCCATGCATTTTGGATTTCTTATGGTTAATATCGCAACGGAAACCGAACCCTGCAGCCCAGACCGACCCCGAGGAGTGTGAGTACCTACAGCCCCGGCTCTGCCGACGTTGCTGTCGCTCGCTCCGTGTTCGTGGATGTGGAACGCAACAGCATCCCGCTGCAGCCAGCCTCTCCCGTACCTGCGCCGCCTGCCTGTTCTCACGTCTCGGGACCTGGCGGCATCTCTGCCTCCCGACGGGCCCTGGCTTCAGGACTCGGAGTAACCTCAAAGTGCTGCGCAATCAAACTACTGAATTCACAAACAGCTTAAAGTGTTTAACTTGGGTGTTCATACCTACTTTCCCCCCCTCACCCCTTCCAAAACAAGCATGTTCCTGGCTTAGTTGTGTTTCTGTGCGGTTTCTCTGGTCCAGCCCTTCCTCACTTTGGCAAAAATGGCTTTGCTTGAGAAGCATCGTTTCGTTTGACTTAACGTTGGCAAAGGGAATTTTCTGAACCGGACAATGGCAGAGGTCCAGACTTCCCAAACTCTGCCCTTCGGGGCTGCTGGCAGCACGAGGGGCAGCTCACTGCTTGCTCTCTGCCCCCAAAACCGTTCTGCCTGCAGCATCTGTGACTGCAGATGGCTTGCATGAGCAAACCGACGGGCTTGAAGGCAGCTCCTTGGGGCTGCTGCTGGGGGTTCGGGGATCTCCAGTGTCCCTGGAAGATGAAGAAATATCCTGGAGGATTTTACCCATGACACGGCCTCATTAACAAGACAAGGATCTACAGTTCTGTGGTGAAATATGTCTTTAAACCTGCAACATTTAGTACCCAGGACCTCTGTCTGTCCAGAGCACCACAACCATGACACTGATCTCACGTCCGTAGCTCTGAGCCCTAACAAGAGAGATCAGTCACGGCAAGAAGCGCTGGCAGAAGACGGCACTGACAGATAAGCTTTGTAAAGATTTGCTGAGGCAGTTAAAGACATTCCCTCCTGCTGCTCTCAGGTGCTGGCAGAAGGGAACGCGTCCTTGCTCTGGGAGCTCCCAGCGCGATACCTCAGCCGAGGCGCTGGGCTCCAAGGGCAGCAACTGGGACGAGGCGTGGCAATTTCTCCACCCACCATTACTATTCATCAAGTTGGAGCCGTAAGTTCCGGGTTTTAAACTGCGAGCAGTCAGAGATGCACACAAGGAGGAGAGCGCATTACGTCTTTGTGAAGTGCAGTGGTTTGTGCCGCGCCGTTGGAGTTTGACCCACTTGGCACAAAATGACTTCCCCAGGTGCTCTTTCAGCTGATTAGCTGAAAAGCTGCCAGGCTGTGACACCAAGTGCAATTTTGCTTGAAGCTGATTTTGGAGAGATCTAAAGAGCAAGTGAATTTTGAAGGAGACAGAAGCCGAGAGCCTGAACCCAGGATGTTTCTGCAAGTACAGCCGGACCCTGGGTCTGCCCCTGCAGGTGATGCTTAGGGTACTCAAAACTACAGTCACAAAACACATGGTGGCAATTGCTTCTGCTCAGACTAAGATCAGCTATAAGGCAAAATGACAGACAAGTCCTACCTTAGTCAAAAAAAAAAAAAAAAAAAAAAAAAAAAAAAAAAAAAAAAAAAAAATCCTGAAAGGCAGCTCCAGCAAGCCATGCAATTGTGGGGCACTTTTAATACCTTAAAAGAATAAGGCAGAAGTTTGAGTTTTCCTTCTTTACAACCAATAACGCTAATTTTCTTCCTACCATTAAAAAACCTGTTTGAGTTCAACAGCTTTTACTAGAGGGGGAGAAGACTTGTGCCACCTTAAAACAGGGCCACGAACTGGAGTTAGCAGCTGAGGCACCAGGGGCTGTGGAGCACCACGGGTGCATGTAATGCTTCCTTTCCCGTAAGCATTTGGATCCATACACTGAATTAAGCGCAGTTGCCAAGGTAAGCAATATATTTTGGCCACCGGCAGGTGATCTGAGCTTTAAAGAGCTGCGCGCTGTAGAACAGGCACAGCAGCTAAATGTCCGCTGGGTTTTGGGGGGAGATGTGCAGTCCTTCAGCAGAAGCACGTTCACCCACCTTGGGCTAACACACACTCAGAGCACGCAGAGCTGCTGCCGGCTTGCTTTCCCCCACCGCTCAGTACCCTTGGTATCAAGCAGCTAAAGACATGGAGTTTCTGCAGCTCCCTTGGTAGGAGCATTTTCTACCCTGAGACCCATCAGCTCATCTCCCCCAGCCCAACTGTTTCTCTTTTTCCAAGGATCCTACCCCATCCCATACTTTAAATTTTAACATCTGGACAGTTTAAAGCTGCATTTCTCATGTATGCTTGCTCTAGCCACGCAGAGGCTGCAATTGGTCCTAAAAGAGTTGTGCCAGCAGCTACCAAGAAGAAGTCACATTTGTATTGTGGCCCACCCAGGATTCCTGGCTATAAACGCCTGTTTGCCACTTTTTGGAGAACTGCTGGTTCCCCCCAGTTCCAGCCCTGCTTCTAGCCCTCCTTCAGAGAATACCTCCTGCCCAGAAGCTATACCTGTACCAGACACGCTTTAGAAACCATAAAGGGCTTGATCCAAAACCTGATGAAATCAAAAGGAAAAAAAAAAAATATAAAAAGGAATTCAATTTCAGTACTTTTTGGACTGGAACAGACTGGCAGAAAGAGACCCAGGGTTTGGCTAACCCCAGCGCGCCATTAATTCCTGGATATTTAGCTGCATTTCAGAATTCTCATCCTCTTTGCAACAAGAATATTTTGATGAACATACCCCCAAAGCAGGTTAGTTTATCAGTAGCTGCACAGGACTGGAAAATTTGGGCTTTAATGATTTCATGTTCTTCAGCATTTTCCCCACTTCTATGTGTTTGCCAAATGAAGTCAGGTAGCTATAAACATTTCTGTTCAGACACGAGCGGTAGAAATCGGCAGTGAACCTTTTGAAAGGGTTCAAACCCAGCTGACATTCATCAGTGCCTCATCAGAAGCAATTCCAACTTGACCAGCTGAATTTTGGAATGCCCATGAAAAATCATTGAAAGAATAACTAGTGTCTTAGAAAACACGGGCTACTTCTAGCTGAAGGGTTCACCCATAGCTTCAGCAGCAAAACTGGTAGGTAGCCACATCAGAAGAGCTTGGTCCTGGACCTTCTCTGTGGCACCTTTGTTTTGGCAGGGCTGGTTGCGCTGATGACAGAGGGGAGAGAACCTCTGTTCTCTCTGGCTTCTTTTCATCCGATTCCCCCCTTTCTCAGCGAAGCGTTCTTTTAAAGGATAAAGACACTGGGAACAAAACCCACCGCAGTCACTCCCTCTGCGACTGTATTGTGCGAAACTTGCCTGGCCAGCCCGTCCACCTCTCTGACCTGTAGGAACCTCCTCTGGCTCTCTTCCTTTGATGCAGGTAGCGACCCTGGCACTAAGGAGAAGCAACATCTGCCCTGGCTCTGTGGAACAGAGCTGCGTCTTCTGCCATGGCAAGAGTCTCACCGCAGGAGCCTGCTGATTTGTGCGAGCTCGAGAAGACTGTCCCATTTAGATATCGAGATACCTTTAAATTAGCAGGGAAAGCTGGAATGCCAATCTGAACTGGCTTTCTGTGTACTGACAGTATGATTTGGGATGTATTTTTGCATTGAGTTGGTGTAATTTAATACAACCTCTCATCAGTCATGGGGTAACTCAGAGTTGAAGTCACTCTCACCCTTTCAGGAATTTTCTGTCCTTACAGTTCGTAGGTAGAATGAAAAAACTGAACTTAGAAAGACAATCTGAAAGCCAAAGGGTTCTAGGTCCAAGTCTCTTCGTCTGGGGCAAACCAGGAACCGGGACTGACCTGCGTCAATTCACTCACGGGTGAGAAGTGAGCACGGAAGGGAAAAGCTAAACAGTCAGTGTTTAGATACAGGTATCGAGAGAGAAACACGGAGCAGCAAGAAACTGCAGATTCACTCTGTGCCCCCACTGCACGGGGAGCGTGGCCCAGGGAGGGTGTAAAACCTCTCCTCCAGGGTGAACCCCATCCTGCTCTCCCGAGGACAGGCAGGGCAGGGGACAGCTTCGTCTGCACTGGGGCACCCCTTGGGGCTCAGCCTTAGCACCCCCCATCATCGAGGACACGACTCACACCCCGTGGGTGGGTGGGTGAGGAACCCAGCACCCACTGGGGACGTGGGACAACCCCGCTGCTTCGGGTCAGCTGCCCACGGCTTGAAAACTCAGAGAGGGGAGGAAAAAAAAAAAAAA
>VYXH01012694.1:677404-696207 GCA_013397275.1 Burhinus bistriatus
CCCGGGGCTCGGCAAACTTGCGGCCGGCACCGGGTCCGACACCAACCCCCGGCTTGGCTGGGCTAAAAATGGTTATTTCCACCCCCGCCAATAAAATAACAATAACAGCAGTAGTTAAAAAACCCCAAACAAACACACAACAACAACAACAAAACCAACGGGGGAGAAGGGGGGCAGAAATGGCGCAATTGGTTTTTTTTTTGTGTGTGTGTGTAAGTTTTGCATCCCACGACAAAATGAAATATGGAAATACATAAATCTGCCACCCCGACTTGATCCTGCACTGCAAGACAGAGTGGGGGGAATTTGTTAGTTCACCAAGGAGAAAGGATATTTTAAGTTTCCGCGATATTAACGGTAATATTTTGGATAAATGGCAGGGTCTACACGTGTACCAAAAAATCCCCTTCAAAGACCATTTTTAATGTCTTTCCTAAGTGAACTGGGAATTTCAGGTTTCCATGTAGGCTCTAAGCACCCTCACCTGCACGACGGGAAGGACAGCTTGAAGACCGCTTTTGGGGGAGAAAAAAAAAAAAAATCAGTGGGCCGATCAGGGCATAATGCTGGAAGAAAATTGTGCTTTCCTCATTTTATTTAGAAACACATGTCGTTTCCCCATTCTGGGTATTTTAAACCCCCCCATCCCCATACACACGGAATTGTGTGTTTGCATTTGCACAGAAATCGTGGCTGTTTCCTTCACAACAACTAAAATCAAAGCCAAGCTTGTTATGTTTTAAACAGCTAAGGCATTAACTCCCTCCTTCTCTCCCTCTTTGTTTTTTGTGAATTTTATCACACCTCTTGCCAGGGCAGTAAACTGTGCTAGAGATGTAGACGTGTAATTTTAGGTTGAATAAAGATAAATAAAGCTCCATCCTTGGAAGATGGATAAGGAAGAAAACTGCAAACTGACAAACCTCCTTACCCCTGGATCTACGGTAGATACAGTGCAAGACGATTTCTACTTGCCTCAAATTATAATGGCAACAAGGTCTTAAAATAGCTACTTAACTAAATCAAGGCCACTTTGCTTGGTTTTGTTTTGGGTTTGGTTTTTGGTTTTTTTTGGTATGGGGCATCTTTTGGGGGTTTGAAATGTTCCAGACATTGTCCAGTACTTTGTCCCCGACGCCAACCGCATTCGTGTGAGACCGAAAGGGGATTAACTTGTGAACTTTTAAAAATCAGAACTTAAATGAGAGGCAAATCTAGGCCACAGCTCATTGTGGGAACCGTTTCTTAAGCAATTAAAGCGAGAAGAAATTCCTCGCAGCCTTTTTCCTTAAAGCAGCTTTCTGAAGGATTTAAGGAGGACTAGTGTCCGGTCCATCAAGAAAGATTTAAACTGCACAGTGATATAGAAAATCTCCACTTGCTCTTATTTAAAGGGGCACTATCACCATTTCCATAAGACCCTTGACATTGTTTCTTTAATCTTGTTTATAAACTTAAACAGATTTAAAAAGTTTTTTTTTTTTCTCTTCCCTGCCTCCTTTTTTTCCATGAATTCATTGAAAATATATTTGATGCAGTATTTGAAAAGAGACCAAAACAGGCTCACTTTTAAGGATTTTCTGTTACTAAAAAGTCTCAAGCCACAGCTGGCTACATTTTTCCTTTTGCTCTTGGAGGTTTGGAGGGAAGCAAGATCAGTGGGAAGAGGAATCTATATTTTTTTTTCTCCAGGGGTCAGCTATGTAATAAAAGTTCCTTTCTCCCCAAATTAGGAGGGCACAAAGCACCTTTACCCCCCAAAATCCACTCAAACCTTCATCCAATGTTTGTGGTTAAGCACATTTTCCCTCGGCTGAGCGCAGAATTGTATCCTAAGCAGCCTCCTGCAATGTCAGGTTTCTTTCTTTTATTCCCTCCCTTGTCTTTCTTTGCCTCGCTATACTTGTGCTGTCTCCTTAAGTCCTGGCTATTGTGGCTAGTTCCTACTCATATTTAGAGGTCAGCCAGTATTTCTTACAGTTTTTCCAATTTAAGCTACTTGGCAAGGTTTTCTGCACAGCATTAAAAAAAACCCCTGATAACCTTATTCTAGCAAAACCAGTTGTTCCCCCTTAAGTCTTAAAAAGAAGAAGAAAAAAAAAAGGTGAACACCTTGGAGTCACCAAAGCTTTTGGTGCTTATAGCTAATTAATAGCCCTAATGATATTTTTCCAAGTCCATGAATACATTATGTTTGCAATCCAAAAAGGCGTTAGCCCCATTCAAGGGTACTTCAACATCTGCTCATTTAAGGGCAATTAATCATTTTGATATATGGTTTAAAATTGACTGCTTCCAAGGGACTTTTTTTTTTGACAAGAATAACAAAGCAATTTGCCAGGAGCCATCTTCTGGACATGTTATTAGCAGAGCCTTCATCTTAAAGAGGGTTTAAAAAAAATCTTCAGATTTAGGTACCTGCTTTAAAGGGAACCCAACACCTTCTTGCTCCTGCTTGCTTTCTTACACCCCCTCCAATTCTTCATCCGGCCTTTCATTCCTCCGACAAGAGTTAGAAATCTCTTCCATCTTAGGCCTAAAGTTTATACCTTGATTGCAGAGGCATGTGGGTTTATAATTTTGCCCCTTGAGAAGGTGAGCTGAATATCATGAAATAAGGAGCAAGCTCAGCTCTTCCTCTCATTTTTGCTCTTCTTTAATTGTGATAATAACTAGTTTTATTTGTTTGAGTAAAAATGCTTCCTATTCCCTCATTGTCCTCATCCCTCTCTCAAAAGCAGCCAAGGGAATTTCTTTTTTTTTTTTGCTATTAACTGCAGTTTGTAACTGTAATAAGCCATTCCTCAGTTTAGCCTATTTTTTAAAAAATACCTGTAAGGAATCAAATCTACCAAGAGTATTAGGTGAAAACAGCCACAGAGATCAATTTTTTCAGCCTCTGGTTCCTGGTAAAAGTGTTAGCTGAGAGAATGTAAAGGGGAAGTCTCTCCCGTGCAGGGAATTTAAAGTATAGTTATGACGGGCAGATCTACTTATTTATTTATTCCGTGAATCCCAGCTGTGTTCAGAGACTCCTGCCGAACCGGGGGCCTTTTCTAGCCCAGGAGCTGCAGATGAAGTGGGAATCAGGAGGGCATCCAGGTCAAAAAGGGATAAGCGGGAAAGATGACGAGAAAAGGCAAAGCAACAGAGGAGTGATGTGCCCAGCACCACCTCCAGCACTGGGGCAGAGTTGGGAAGAGAGGTCTCGCTCGGCTGTGCCCCTGCCCTCTTGGGAACGATGGCCATCGGGGTCTGGCTTCCCACACGGACACCCCATGGCTGGACCGCTTTGTCACAAAGGCACAGGTGGTTTTCTTCCTTTCTTTTCACAGGCTGCTGAGAAAGAATCAGCAAACCCAAAATTTTGCAATAATATATCAGAAATGTTCCTATCTGATTTAAAATGTTATTAATTTTCTTTGCCAACTTGGTGCACCAGCAATTCTCCGTGTATTAACACCCGGGTTGGATTCAGAGACCTTTATTCGTGGCTTTCCTCTGGTCTGGGACCATCCAGTGCCCAAGCTACTCCTTGTCCTCATCCAATTTTTTATCCATCAGTCTAAAGCCAGGTGACATGTCATCATTTGCTTAAAAAAAGGTTATCTAAATAAGTGGAGTCGGTTTAAAAAATGTCCCCCTTACAGAAGATTTGGATTTTGATCAGGAATTTGAAGCCACCCTCACAATAACTAAATAGCCTGAAAAAAAAGAAAAGCCAAGAGGGGAAGAAATGTGGGTTGTTCCGATTCTGCTGCTGTGTTGTGTTGCAGTTGTAGTTTGGGTACGAGACAACTCCTTTCTCCTCTGAGGATGGAGCGCTGTGGGCAGACGACATCTCCCAGATCACGTAGGCGAGATAGCATGAATGGGAGGTTGGACCATCAAACACCACAAGGCCAAAAAGACCTCTGGTAGCTCCATGGTTTTGAGATCTTCTGAGAAAAATGTTCATCCTTCCCCATGAGGCTTGTAATGACAATTTAATGTCAATCCAGACCCTTCACCTTCATATTTTGCTGAGAATATTTTTTACAGAAAAATACGATGAAACACCTGAAAGCGCCCCACCGTTTGGTCAGGCCCACGGTTCAGGAGGGCTTGAGCACAGGCTGAAGGTTCAGCCCTTCTGCTGCTGCCAGAGGAGGAACCCAGGGAAGTCTGATCTGCCCAGTCCCTTTGTGAAGGGTAGACAACGTGGGTTTGTTTTTCTGTAGCCATCTCTCCCATAGATTAATTTAGGGGGAATTAATCTCTTGGGGCCTTACAATGGTCATACTGAAACCTGGCATGAACAAATCCACCCACCCATCTTCACAGACATTCTCTATGGCCTGAGTCCACCTGTAATTTTAATGTTCTCCACGCTTGATGGACACATGGTGGGATGCTGCCTGTCCTCTGATGGGTGTTTCCTCACCAGAAGAGCCTTTCCTCGCTTCTTTGCGAGATGGGGAGCTCTCCATCTGGCCGTTGCGCTCCGGTTTGTTATTTACACCCTGATGGGACTTGTGGAAAGAAATGTTTGTTTGGACAGAGGCTGTGATAGGGATGTTACAGCTCCTGGAGCTGGTTCTCCAGCTCCTGGAGTGCTGGAAATGTTATCCAAGCAGAACAGAAACTCCAGAAAGTTGCTTAAATTCAGGTCTTGCCTATGGGCTTGGCATGGAGAGTCTCTGCTTCTCCTAGCTAGAGCCCCATCCTACACAAGCAGCAGAGAAAACTCAGCCTCTGCTTTGCTTGCCTTTGCAGTTCCCCGTGATTCAGGCAGCTGCCATTATTTTTGGATTTTTGGTTTGTTTTTAAGAGTACAAGGTAAGTCCATAAGAGGAATTGCTTTCACTGGGAATGACATGATACACCTACCTGTGTGGGTACAGGTCATGTAAGAAGTTTGAGGCAATTAAGCTGTTTCTGACCCTGATTGTCCCAAACCCTTAAGCCACTGTCCCAGCCCCCTGTTTCCTTATCTGAGATCTAACTCTGCACCAAGGGATGCTCTAAATCCAACATCGCTGTCTGCTGTGGTTTTTCCTTCAGCGTACTGATTCTGCTTATCCTTGGGAAAGGAATTGCTCTTGCAGCTTGGTTGTACCTAACTGTGGACCCAGGCCCAACGTATATTGAGAGCTGGGTTATCCCAACATCCTGTCACTGAGGAGCTTTGCCATTGGGACTAAAGATTCCGCCCTTACCTAACACATCAGACCCAGAACTGGATCTCACCAATCATCTTTTCAGAAAGAAGTCCAAATATTGGTGTCGTGGACATCAGTGCAAGCTCTGCCTCTCCTGGCAGCGAAGCTGGACACAGTTCAGCTCTGTTTTGCTGGTGTAAATACAAAGTAATTTATTCAAAAGTGATGATATTTATCTAGATTTACATCATTTAGCACTAACTTCGGTCCTTCAGTAACGGATGCTCAAATGCATGAGTGCATTTGTTTAGTACCTACCTCTCAGCAAAATGATAGATATGTTTCCTGGGGGATAAAATCCATCTCCCAGGCACAAAGCTGGGCTAGCCGGGTTTTCCACAGGAGAAATTTCAAGGACACGAGAGGGCTGGGGAAAACCAACTCTCCCTCCCAGATCAGGAGCGTGACCCGGTGGCCACCTCCACCAGCACTTGTGCAATAGTGTCTCCAGCCCTTGCGTTGCGTTTTGAGCACCTGGAGGAAGCATTTCGACACAATTTCCCTGCACTGGTCCCAGCTGTGGGGGTGCGTTGGCTGCGGGCACCAGCCAAGCTGACCAATCATGATGCCATCTCCTGTGCCACCCCACCGCTGCAGTGGGTTTCTTTGAGGGGAGGACAGAGGAGGGGAAGGGAAAATAAGCCCTGCTTAGGTTTGGGTAACGCGTGACATGAAATATGTTAGGTAAACACCTTATTGGAAATGATTTGTCATCCCTCTGCCTCTCTCAGCTGCATGTAACTCTATCTCCAGACTATTATAGTATCAAATATATTTTACAAGAGTTTTACCTACAGGTGACTTGCTCTTTATTACTGAATGTAGGCAAAATCAATACTTTAGTAACTAGAAGACCATTTATTTTGCTTTTTGAAACATTTTTCAACAGTGGGAGAGCAGCTAAACCCCGCGAAGCTATGATTAAGAACCACAAACTCTACCTTCCTTTCCTTCTCCCTCTCCTAACCCATTTATTGACTTAAATAGGTAATTTCCAAACCCAGAACATCATCCTGAACAGTCACTGCTGATGCACGGTTTTCTTTCTTTTTTTTTTTTTTTTCCCCTTGCAGACAGATAATTCTTTAAACTTGGATAATTTCAAGGGGGAATCAACTTAATATAAATGTACCTGTCACTGGTTGAAATAGAAGCAGATTCTGGCCTTTCAATAAGGCCACTTCTGCAGTCCCACACTGGGGAAAAATCAAAAATTGCTGGGAACTGATAATGCATTCTTCCAGTTCCGCAGCCCTGATGGAGTTCAGTCAGGCCAAATACCCCGGTTGCTTTTATGTGTTTATTTTACCTTCTGATTTGTTTTGAAGGTCATATGATGCAAAGATGTTGGAGAGAAAATGCTTGGTTTTTAAGGAGGTTTGTCCCTAAGTCACAGCTCTCTGCTGCCGGCAAGTGCCCCGCAAGGAAAGGAAAACGCTACCAGGTTGGCGCAGAGGACAGAAAGGCTTTTGCCTCTTCTCTCCAACCACAGAGGTTTTGTTATCCTGCAGGTTTATGGTTCCTGTTGCAGTAGCTGCGGCTGATAGAGAACTTAATCAATAGCGAAATAATCTCAGGGAGCTGAAATGTCCATGTGTTATGATGCTTGGGAGGATGGACTTGGAAGGAGCGAGCAAGTGACATTGCTCTAGTTGCAGAGGCGAGGGCTGCTTGGATAAAAACTCAGCCTTCAGATGCACAAGAAACATATGGCAACTATAGTCCACATCGGCCTGGGGTTTTATTCACCCTCCTGGTCAGCTCCTGTGAGCTGAGGGGAAGGGCATTCCCCCACTCACAGAATCACTGGGGTTGGAAGGGACCTCTGGAGATCATCTAGTCCAACCCCCCTGCCAGAACAGGTTCAACTAGAGCAGGTTGCACAGGATGGCATCCAGGCGGGTTTTGAATGTCTCCAGAGTTGGAGACATTCAAATATCCCCACTCAGTGGTGAGAAGAAGTGGCTGGGTGCTGGGAAGCGCCAAGAGGAAAGACCTTCCTCCAGAGAAGCAGCTCTTCAAACACCTTTCACCCACCCTGAGATGCACTTCCCACCCATCCCACCACCTCTGGCCACTCTGCAAACTGCTGGTCCAATGACACCCTGTAACGTGGTTGCTTTGGGGTCAGCCAGCCCACCCAGGGTCCCAGCCCCATCTCATGCTCCCTTCTGGCAGTGGGAGAGGTTTAAGGAGCTTCCAAGGTCATAGGGTATTATCTGCATCTCACAGTTAGTGAGATGCTGCTGAGACTTTGTACCTCTGTTTCACCCCCAAAAAAGAATGGAAAAGCCTTGGGCATCTTGCCAGCTTGTACATCTGAAAGAAGCAAAAGGGAGCAGGAGGGCATGTAATGAGAGCTGATGGACGATTTTGTGTCTGTCCCTCAAATATACCACCCTTCCAGGGACTGAACGTGGATGAAAATATCACTACTGAAAAAATCAGAAAGAAAGATCGATCCAGTTTTTGGGTTGGTCCATTCTGAATTTGAATATTTGGGATTTTTTTAGTGGTTGCAAAACATGTATTTACAAGTCAAGAAAAACTAAATTAAATTGTATTTTCCAATGGAGTGTTGCTGTCAGAGAGCTGTATTTCTGCCGTGTGGCCCCACAGCAGTGTGGTGTTCATGGGAGACTACACCTCCCAGAAGGCATTGTGCTTATAGCTACTTGACTTTTTTGGTACATCAAAGGAACCTGCATGACCTGCAGTCCAGCACTGGAAATGTAGCCTGTCCAGAAAGCAGGAGCTGCAGAAGAAGAGGTAAAGCAGGCTGCAAAGCCCTACATGCATCAGAGATACATGGAAATTTATGTTTAATTTTCCTATGACAACGCAAAGGAAAAACCGAAACAGAATGGACTTTCAGAGCACTGAAATGTTGTTCTTTCACCCTAAAAAAATTAAACGCTTTGACTTTTCCAAGTGCACTTCTTCCTCCACAATTGCTATTCTACAGGAAACAAAATCTCCAGTTTCTTTAACTCTATTTTGGACTGAAAAAGTGTCGGAACAGCTGAGTTTCCCTTGGATAGGTGTTACAAATCTCACTTGGCTCACCCTGCTGCCATTATTTCTGATTTCAAGCCTGAGAGACTAAATGTTGAGGGGGGCCATCTGAGGAGTCAGGAAGATGAAAGAGCTGTGCAAGGGGGCAGGCTCATGGCAGGGCTGAGCATGGCTGGAGCAGACTGGTGGGTGACAGATCTTGACTCGGCATTGGTGACCAGTCAGATGGAGCTTGGCTAGCGAGAGCCCATGGTGCATTTCCCCTGGCTTGGGGAAATCTTGCTTTATTCGTATAACACCACTCTCATATGGTTCTTTGGGTTTTTTTCTTAAATGTTGACTGTATCCATCAGTCATAATGGCTTAAACAAAGATAATTTGGCTAATGTGCTATCATGGGTACTTTTCCTGCATGGGCTCAGCATCCCTTTGGTTTTAACAAAACTTCTCAACCATCCATTGCGTATCAAGTCAAGCAAGAAAAAGTGTTTGCCTGAAGACATATGTATGCACATATTTCATGGAATCGCAGAATCATAGACTAGTTTGGGTTGGAAGGGACCTTTAAAGGTCATCTAGTCTAACCTCCCCTGCAATGAGCAGGGACATTTTCAACTACATCAGATTGCTCAGAGCCCCGTCCAGCCTGACCTTGAGTGTTTCCAGGGATGGCACATCTACCACCTCTCTGGGCAACTTGTTCCAGTGTTTCACCACTCTCATGGTAAAAAATTTCTTCCTTATATCTAGTCTAAATCTACCCTTTTTTAGTTTAAAACCATTACCCTTTGTCATTTTGCAACAGGCCCTACTAAAAAGTCTGTCCCCATCTTTCTTATAAGCCCCCTTTAAGTATTGGTCTCCCCAGAGCTTTCTCTTCTCCAGTTAAGCAACTCCAGCTCTCTCAGCCTTTCCTCACAGGAGAGGTGTTCCACCCCTCTTATCATTTTTGTGGCCCTCGTCTGGACCTGCTCCACCAGGTCCATGTCTTTCCTGTGCTGACTGCTCCAGAGCTGGACGCAGTACTCCAGGTGGGGTTCACCAGAGCTTGAATACACAAGTGCATGTGTATAACCTACACTCTCCAGACAATATTATTTATCATCTGAAATGTCTTTTGATAAAGTCACAGACTCAACTGATTTTCCAGAAAAATCTGATATAATAATCTGCTAGTGACAAGAGGGATTTTTAGGTTTCTTTTTAACAGGTATTACCACTTTTAATGAAATCTACTTTCCTGTTTTGAATAGAAGAGCCTGATTCTCTCACTCCACATGAGCAAGGATGCTTCCTCTTTCTTTCTGGCACAGCTACGCAGGGTCTCACACACCAGGGTTCACAGGGCGAGGAGTCCCCAGACCCCGCAGGCCGATGCGGTGCCTCACGTATATTCTCACGACTTTTCTACAAGGGCTGTGGGTATCAAGGCACAGCCCTGTGTCCCCCAAAATAAATAAAAAGCAAGGGGACGTACATAAATTGCCACAGGATGGAAATAAGTTGCCTGTCAGGAGTTTTGTTGGATTTGAGTTGGGTTTGGTTTTTTTCCCGCCATTCACTCCTGCTTTTGAAATGGCCTTGTCACGCAGGAGGGGTTGGCAAGCGCAAAGCCCCTTTGTGTTTTGATTTGGGTAGGGGTAAATCTCCCATACATATAAAACCTCAGGTGTTTGGAGGCTCTCCGCCTCCTGCCAAAAACCCCAGGCTGTCTCCTGATGCTTGCAAGACCTGTGGGCAGGGGAAATGATGTGCCATCACCATTTGGTTCCTGGTCTTGATTTCTTTCTATTTTATTTAAAGATGTTTTGCAAGGATATTGTTACATGGGGCTTTTCCATTTTTTCTGTATCATCTCAGACTCATGACAGAGCTGGCCCAGGACCTGGCTCTGGCCGGCGGGGATATCTTATTGGCACACGCCAAGATTTAAGCATTTCCCAAAGGTGGGAAGGCTGAGGACTGCCAGTCCCTTGCATGGCTGTCTGATGTTTGAATAAATTAGATGCTCTTGTCTCCCAATGCTGAATGCCAGCATGTCTGGAGCAATGCTCTTGGCTTCTTTTCATCAGGGTTTGCTGATGACGGCCCAAGTTTCACCTGGGAGAAATGCTGCCAAAGCCATCCCGAGGTCTTGGTTTCTCTTCACCTTTCCCTTGGTCACCCCAGCTGAATATGACTTATTTTGGAGGACAGTCACCGGTGGGAGGCTGGGAGGTGGCGGTTCAGGCAGTCTCACCCCCTCTGCTCCACCATCCACTGTTCCCACTAGAGGTCTGGCCATCTTGCATTCACAACGTGTCCAGCAAAGTTTGTGTCAGGGGTTTTAAACTTTAGATTTGTGTGACCAAGGAATTCCCAATTCTGTTGCATGTGTTCCCCTGTCTCTCCCTCTCCCCCCGTCTTTCTCTTGGCTGTGAAACAGCACAAGGAGACTCTTTGTATGTTCCTAATCCTGAAGCAACACAGCTTTAGCAACATCCAGGGATAAAAGCACCATCAAACCACAACTTTATGGGGGCAAATCTCCTCTAATCCCTCGCTTTAGCTAAACAAAGCTTCTTGCCCTAATCCGCTATCGCTTTAAAAAAAAAAAAAAGCTCAGATTTTGTTTTTAGTAAGAAGATGATCCAAAGGACTAATTTTAAGAGAGACTAACCAACTCTGACAGCTTTTAAAATAGACGACAAGAAAATAGATGCAAACTTCCCTCTCAATTCAAGGGGTTTCAGACTATGCAATAAGAAAAATATCCAGGGTTTAACTGCTTTCCTTTAAGCTCACTCTTATTGTATTAAATGCTCTGACCAACTCAGATTCAAATCACCAGGCCTAAATGCCATTTGATCTTTAAAAAGAGAGTTAAAAAGTGTGCATATTATTCCCAGGAAGGCAGTCCAAGGAAAATCAATTATCATAAACAAGGATTATATTACACACACAGTCAATATGGAAAAACAAACACGATGCTGATAATGGGCTGTTGAAGTGACTCACATCTGAAACCACTTTTACTGCGTTAAAGATAGTTCTTTATTAATTTACGGATGGGTGTGTGTAAGTATGGTAGCAAGGAGTAATCCAGCTTTTAAACAGTCAGGCCAAGCTTTCACTCCAAACCTAAACCAAATCTTGACTTTTTCTTCCTTATATTTTCTTTCTTGCAGAAGGTAGGAGAAGTGTTACAGCTTGGCTTGGGGGTTTCAGTGCGGTTTAGCGCTGCTTGGCTTCAGATGTGTGAAACCGCTGGGCTTGGGGTGAGTCACGGGGAACTGCAGTGGTCCCCTGGGGACCCCACTGTTTTGGGTCTCAGCAGTGAGCAGGTCCCCATCTCACCTCTCCCTGGGTGCTGCAGGAAATTCAGTAAACCCATTGATTTCTTCTTCTGGTTTCTATCTCTACACTTGGCAGGGTGGGGATTTTCGAGTTTCCTTCAGTGTCTAGTCTGGCAGCTGTCAACCTGCCTGGAGGATGAGGAGGATGAAGAGTGGAGTTGTTACAGCATCATGGTTTCATCCTTACTCATGCTTTGCTCTGGAGGTGCAGGAGAAATCTGCACCCACATTTTTCCATCACATCCTATATAGCCTGAACCCCTTGCTGATGTGAGGAGGGGGAAATTACCATGGCTTTGCCTTTCTGATGGACCTGGGCAGGGAGGGAGAGATGGATGGAGTTGCCACCCATCCACTCCCATGCTGTGACCCTGCCCCAGAGCAGGGATGGGACCTTTTCTTGTCACGGATCCTTCCTTCAAGCTGGCTGGGGAGCAGCAAAAACCCAAAACAGTATTTCTGTCCCCAGGGAAATTCCAGCACTTTCAAATGTGGTTTGGTGCAAATCTCACTTGGAAGGCAAAATTATCTGCGGATAATTTTGGTGTCGTGACGTCAAAGGACGTGAGTAAATACTGAATATGGCACGAACATGGTATTAAACAAAACTGAAGCTGTGGCAATATCTTGACATAGCATAAAAGTAGAAGTTAAATAAAGTGAGGAAACTCCCCCCCACGTGGAAACTTGCTGAAATGAAGTACTTTTGATGCTCAGTGTGCAGAGAGAGTCTGGGCAGATTCTTTGGATATTTTCCCGTTATGAAAGGTTGTTGAGCACAACATGTTTTCGCCACGTGTTGATTGATCACAGTCAGATGGGGAGCAGTTCTGCCTGAGGCGTTCGGAGCATCCTCCATGGACCCAGCTCGTGAGGGATGCCCCAAATCCCTCCTTACTGTGCCAACAGTCGTGGACCCCATTTCACCTTTGAGGAAACCCACTGATGACCTCCAAGATGCTCTACCTGGTGGTGGATTATACCACCACAATACCCTGTGCTGGCATTGCACCCCACCAGACACACCTGACCCACTGTGCATCTGTGAGAAGGAGCATGTTTCCCTGCGGCCCCCGGCTGCCTGGGCGCGGGAGCTTTGTCCTCGACCACAGAGACGTGTATAATCTTTGGCTAAGCTCCCCCAAGACCCCCAGCTTCTCTCTGCTCAGCCCTTTTGAAGTCTGCCCGGCATTGCGGGATGTGTTTGCCTGTGAAGGGCACATGAAACCAGTAAACACCATTTCTGGATGAAAATCTCCAAAGTCCATATCCTTTCAGCCTTAAAGTTTCCCTTTCTCATTGACCTGTGCCCAGAAGTGACTCCT
Source organism: Burhinus bistriatus (assembly GCA_013397275.1). Lineage (NCBI taxonomy): Eukaryota > Metazoa > Chordata > Aves > Charadriiformes > Burhinidae > Burhinus > Burhinus bistriatus. Next base: position 690,281 of record VYXH01012694.1, read on the forward strand.
GATTTGAATAGCAAATAGTAGCTGTCTTTCCCTCCACAGCTAAGCCGTTTTCTTTCTTCCTCCCAGTGCGAGGTGGGATCTTTTCATGACGCCCTTCAGAGTGGCCGTGCTGCTGTGGAGGTGAAGGGAAGGCAGCAGAGATGGCAGGTGCTGAGTGGATCCCCCCTCTTGGCTCATGCAAGGAGTCTTTGGTGGACCTGTTTTTTCCTCTGCAGACCCAGGCAGTGGTGGTTTTCCACCAGGTAATGATGACCCTGCAGAGGTGTTGTGGCACAGGGTTGGGATTTTTTGGAGGCAGCTTTTGGTTTGGCCAGCATGGCATCAGACTGCTCAGCAACGGGTTGATTTTACAGTATCTCATGTCACCTGCTGGTTTTGTTGTGTATTCAGCACCAGACATGGCACAGAGAAACCCCAGCGGACTAGAAGGATCATCAGTGGGAAACTTCAACACTTGGATCCCCAGAAAAAACATACAGCCCCCCATCCCCAGCCCATGCTTCAGGATAGGGATAAGCCAGTGGTTCAGGGCTTGCAGCCCACAGTCAGGTCCAGCAGATCAAGTGTCAGGTGGGACAAAGCTTTTGAAAAGCAATAACTGGATTTTCTTTTTCCGATATGCTTTTCCTCCCCATTGGCCTTTGGGAAAGCTGTGATTGTCACATGCCCTGGGGGATGCAGCTCTGAGGCTGTGGGCTCTGCCTTTCCCAAAACAGCTGTGGGAAGTTAGCAGGTAAAAGGGGCTTGAAAGAGCTCGCCTGAGAGTTGTGGAGGTAATGGGATGTTTTCTGCCCTGCTGATGGAGCAGGCTGGGTGAGTTTCCACAGGTCACTGGTACTTTGCTTTTTCAGTGCTCTTCCACTGGAGCAGAACAATGGGGAAAGTGCCTTCATTTGCTTTTGTGTTAATGAAGTCAAACAAGCATCAGTGAATTTGCACTCGGGTTCTGTCTTAGGGGTTTGATCTGTATTTAAAAAAAAAAAAAAAAAGACATTTCTTTGGGTAAAGCTTATCCCAAAAATCATTTGGTGGACTGAGGTCATCTCCTTTGTTTTCAAAAATTGTGTAGTGACTGGGAGTGGGGAATTTTTGTCCCTAGATTTAGATTTGAAACTATATTTTTTCCCTGTTCAGGGAGAAGTGGTGGGATGTGGGAATACCTGGTTTGAGCTCATCGTTGGTAATCAGTCTGTTCACTGAAAAATAAGTTGCAAAATCCTACAGCCTGGCCAGCAATCCCATTTTTCCTCCACCCTTAAAATCTCCAGGTCCAGGATTCATATGATGGTGCTACGCTCTCCACTTTGACTTTTAATCAAGCTGCAGAGAGGGACCTATGTATGATTTTAAAAGTCTGAAAGCCAGAAAGGAAATGTGTGACATTTTGCTTTATTTTTCTTTCTTATCTCTTGAATTAAAAGTCCAATCTATGGACAAAGGCACTGAACAACCTGGTGGGAACATTTTGAGCCTTAATGCAATTCTTCAGCATGCTAAGATATTTTGTAAGATTGTAAAATCCACTCCTTTGTTGTCTATATGAACCTGGCTGAAATCTATGGAGTTCACTGTATCACTGCTACTGCGATATCACTTCTATTTTTTACTGTAACGAAGGGACTGGGAGCAGAATTTCAGCCCCATGTTTTGAGTCTGGAGCCCAGAGCATCCAGTTCTCTTCTTTAGCCTTTTCAGCTCTCTCTTGCTTTTCTTAACATTTGATGGGAGTAGCTCATAAAAAAGCCTGCAAAAAGCAAGCAAGCAGCAAACCCAAACATGTCCCCATTGCAGCAAATGCTGGAAGAAATAATTTTAGCTGAAAAATCCCTGTCTTTGTTTTTTGTTATATTTCTTTCTCTTGGATAAGGCAGAAGAAGAGGGAAAAACTAAAATCCCTTGGTTGCAAAAATGCCTTCAGTCAAGTTCTCTCTCTTACTGACAGCTCAGTTCCAGCTACAGGAGTCTTAATGATATTTTGGCCATAATGCCAAGAGAAGCAAGAAAGTCCCTTCAGACATCGGGAGCTTTCACCCGACTGGAGCAGTAAGTAGACAGCTGAAATGTATCTTTGAACTCAGGCAGGGAAAAATAGTTTGTTGTGGTGCTCCTCCTCCTCCCCTCATCCATCTCACTGCACCAGCACAGCAGGTGCTGGTGGCATGTGTGCCTGGTGGCTCAGAGCCATCCCATCTGGGGTGGTTAGGAAGGGAGGATGCAGGCTTGGTGCTAGCTGGTGCTCCTCTCACCAGGTTATGTCCTTCGTCTGGCCTGGAGGCATGTTAGTAGGACACAGTGGGGGACGCCTTTGGCCTTTTTAATCGTATGGGTTGTGCAGGTGTCCCATGTTTGCAAACCTTACTCTGGTCACCAACAACATGCATTTCCAAAGGTTCCCATGGAAGGAAAGTGGTTGAACATCCCCTGGCCAGCAACCAGTGTCATCGGTGCGTGTCCCAGTGGGCTGTGACACCTTATGGGCTTAAATGTTAGAGGTTTCTATTAAAATTGAGGTTGAGCTAGGGGAGAGGGAACTGCTGTCCTCTTAAGTGCAAGTCTTCCAGGTCCTCCAGCTCCCCACTGGTCCAGGTGAACTTGTCTCCTGCCCTACAGCTTGGGTCAACCTCACTAAGCCCTCAGTGGTTGTGTCTGGCAAATGTGACTGATCTCGTACCCCAGATCTTGGAGTCAGGGACTTATATTCCTTTTTTCTGCTGCTGACACCAAACCTCCGGGCTGTTTCTGATGGCAACCCTAAGGCAATACAAGATTGTCCTTATGGGTGTCCAGCCTTGTGAGGACAAAGGCAAAGGGCATCACCGTGGAGACTGTGTGGTCCCTCCTGCACCTCTGACCTAAGAGGATCTCTGAGACATCCACTCCTCTGCTCCTCCATTCCTTGTGTCCTCCTCAGGGTTGAAGGCAACTCCAAGCAGTCTGGGAAAGATGCTTAGAAGCGACACCCTGGTGCTTCCTAATGCCAGCCCTGCGGCTGCTGGGCACTTTCGCACCTGGGCTGGGTTTGGCAGTCGACTGGGATGCTCAGTTACTAGCCCATCTGTAGAGATGAAGCCCCAGTTTGAAGAGGCGAGTGTCGTACTCCCAAGGCTTTGGGTGCTCAGTGAAAGTAATTTTCAAAAATGATCTTTTACCCCTTAATCAAAGTCTTTATCCATATGTTTTAGTTGCCTTTAAACCCCAGCTGGAACCGTTTGCAGATCTCTCTTGCTATTGGCTGATCCTAAGTAATAAGCACTAATATTTGAGCTTCAAAATCACTTGCAAAGTTGCAGTCTGGTAAAGCCATCTGGTTGAAATCTGTCGGTATTTATTATCCACTGGAAGTTCCTCTCTGGGCAGCTCTGATGCTGTCTTTCGTTATCACGGAGAGCTGATCATATTAAACTAATTACAGGGAATAGCTGATGACAAGTTCCGCTTTAATCTGAGATCTTTTTTGAATCAGAATTAAGGTCATTCTCCAAGACCTTGATTTTGGAAACTCCCTGGCAGCAGTTGTTAGCTAGGTTAAAATATTTACAGATCCGTGTATCTTCTGTTGCTCCCGTTAGGAACGAATAAGCAGGCATTTGTTAGCTGGGCTCAAATTCACCATTGTTTTAGAGGTCCTACGTATCGTTCCCATGTACTGCTTACACCACGTGGGGTGGATAAGAGGAGCTTTCACACATTCAAGCTTGCCAAGTCAATTTTTCTCAGTCAGTATTAGGTTGCCTTTAAATCAACGTAATTTGTTTCCCATCCCTAGACTTGAACATACCAAGAGAGTGCCCGTCTGGTCTGTAGGAGCAATGAGACAAGGCTTTCCAGGCTACTAACGCTTCTTCAGCGCCAGGTTGTGAACTGAAAACAGACTCTGTGCAGCCTGGTCCTTGCCTGCGTCCTTGAAGGCACCTGCAGGCAGGTGGGGCAGCTTGCAGGGCCGAGGTCAGGCAGCCCAGGGGAACCTCCTCATGGGGAGGTTTGTGCCCCTGTGGGAAATGCAGATGGACTGGAAGGAGTCGCCAAGACCTGGGAATGGCTGGCTTTGGCTCTGCCTCCCTGGTCCACTTGTTTCTGTTTCCCTGGAGCTAAAGACGGTCCCTTACAGGGAGACAGGAGGGAAAATTTGAGGGGCTGGAGTCCATTTGCTTTGGATAACACTTTTTTTGAGTGGTTACCTGACTACATCCAAAGATCGGAGGACACAGGTCCATCCCTTTTCATTGCTTTCAGCAGTCTAATGTTACGTCTTCTGTCTGTATTCTGCTGTGAGACCTGGATTGCCGCTTCTCTGCCATGATAGGTTAACTTCTCACCTGCGTTATTCCTCCATGTGGATTTACAGGACATGAAGACTTTGCTTCTTAATGTTTATAAAACCCGGCGAGGACACTGTTTTCCAATTACCTTCATACTTTAAAAATTGTTTTCCTGTAATATGATATAATTTATAGCATAAGCTTACTGCCAGGTCCCTAGGATGTAGCTTGGTATGACTGCCTCCATCCATGCAAACAGAAGCAACTGGAGTCCTTCCCTTAGGGCTTACTCAAATACACTATATTTAATAAGAGTTAATCCCTTTAACACAGTTGCTGGCCTTGCCTTTTAAAATTGGATTAAGACCGATGCACTATAGAGAGTTTTTAATGCCAATGAACTCAACCTGTTCTAGAAAATGGAAGTTGTAAACACAGTACGGATGCTAAGATGAGCCTAACCCTAGGAATTGGCCTTGGGAAGAGCTGCACAATGGCTTTTGTCACACCTTTAACTCGGCAGGACCTGAAGGCAAATCTGCAGACAGAAGAGCAAGGCTATGAAGAGTTCAGCTGATTCTCTGCCACTCCCTCTGAAACACAATTAAATGGCAGCTAGGCAGAGAAAACACTTCTAGTGCAAATGTCCTGAAGAGGAAAAGCACCAGCACTAAGAGACTGCAGAAGTCAAGTCCTAGAAGCGATCTTAAGACTGACTAAAACTGTTGCAGATCTGAATTATTACAGGAAAGGAAAAGTGAAGCAAATACAGTGTGTGTGCGTGGTGATTGACAAAGGGCTGTAGAAGGAATAGTTCTCATTCTCCTAGAAATGCCTTTGGGAAAAAATCCTAAGCTCTATCCTTTTGGATTAATTTTAAAAAGTTTAGATATTATTTTATCCTATATATGGGGACAAAGTGTTTTACCTATAAATTTTAAACCTAAGTATGTATTCAGGTTTGAACTTGAAGAGATAAATGAAGGTTTATCTCTTACTTTTCACTCAGGCTGGTTTACTGAACTCTAATTTACTCCCCTCTACAACACTGAAGTTTTCCATCAGATCTCTTTTTCACAGCAATGAAGAAAAAGAAAATGAACTACATCATGATTGTATACGTGCCTGGATCTCAGATGCAAAAGCAAATGGGGCAGGATGGAGGTCGTCCCGTGGACAACACCCAGACTCCACAACACAGTCGGGACTTGTGCACGGGGCTGGGGTCCCGGTGCTGAGCCAGGCTGTACCAATGGGCAGCTGGGATTTGGCCTGATTTATTTCCTCCATACCTTTCACGTTATTTCTAACGTCCTTTCCTTTCCAAAGCAGTAACAGAAGAGAGGTGTTTGCTTAGCCTCCTCCGTTTGCCCCATGATTTGTAATATTAAGCCATAAAATTAAACGCAGGATATCTGTAGCCTATTGATAGTCACTGGCAATCTCAGATTCCTTCCCCCGAAATGGAAGGGGCAGTTCATCGACACAAGCAATTGCTGGACTGCAGAGGCATTTGGAGGGGGGTAGGGGGAGGGAAAAGGAGTAAACAGACGTGCGGAACTCCAGCTTGACATAAAAAACAACATGATGGATGGTCCACAGTGACCATTGGCTCCAGTGGCTGGAGGACAAGAGAAAAAAAAAAAAAGCACGCAAGAAAAAAAAAAA
>VYXH01012694.1:702901-761987 GCA_013397275.1 Burhinus bistriatus
GCCTTCCCCCCCCCCCCCATGCAATATGTTATTAAAAGGAAGAGCTTCGTATGTCTCTGGTGCTGATACCTGAATATTTATGTGGTCAGCCTCAATGTCCACTGTTAGTGCTTCCCAGTGATTTGCAAGGGATATGAAACCTCATGCTCCAGGGTTTAAACTGATCTCCAGGTGTTCTGGTATTGCCGTGTAGTCACGGACCATTTGCCATCAAGAAGCGTTATTGCACCTTCTGCTAAAGTCGCTGGTGCTGGTTCCTGGCTGGGATCAGAGATGCAAGCCAGAATGTGGTAACTCCTGGTTACCTAAAATTGCAATCAAAAGGGGAGTATTTGGAGGAATAATCAACCAAATACAATGGAGGAGACCTGCAGAACCCAAGCACCATCATTGTTTAATGAAACCTCTTCTCCAGCACCATGTTGGCTTGGGAAGCAGTCATCTTCCTCCCTCCCCCCTCTCCTGTCTGCCTGTCCTGTGGAGCACTGGGGCACTGCTGTTATCTCAGTGACCAAAACAATGAAGCTTAAAAATGCCCTCCTCCTTTGCTTTTTTAGGGGGTTTTTTTGAGGACAGATTTCAGCCTGGATCAATTGGCTGATCAGCATGGGGGGACGGAGCGGCAGAAACTCCTTAAGCCAGTCCAAGGAGTGGCTGGGCCTCCCAGATTTAGAGCTACTGAGGAAATCAGGGCATCTTCTTCTGGCCAGGAAATTTTTCTCCCCTATTTGGAATAAAAGCTGCTGTTACACATCTTGGGCACCAATGCCTTGGACATGCCGAGTGGGAGAAAAAGAACTTGTAGCACCTGATTTGTTTTTCAAACTGAGTGGCAAATTTTCACACTTCAAAAATAAGTACAGAATGCAGAGATTTGCAAATAGGCCAAAGAAAAAAGAGGCAAATAACTTCATTTGCTGATTTATTCAGAGCAGAGCAGACACACAGCTCTATTGTCAATTTGAGCAGCTTCTGTAGGGGAAAGAAAATACTCAGATTTCAGCATTTCTGAAGGTCTACTTCCTTAAAATCCTTTAAAATCCTGCACCCGGAGCTCCCTTAAGAGTAAGACTATGTAATTCACTACCTGCACTCACTGCTGCCGATGTGTGTTTTATGGTTTTGGCTGCTGCAATATAAAATCAGTACGTGGGTAGATTTTATTTTCCTCAATCAGAGGACTTGGTAATGCTGCACTGGTGCAATCCTACAAAATATTTATTAGCTCAGAGAAGACCGTGGGAAGAATTGTTGAAAGCAAAATTGATGTTCCTAACTTGCAGTTTTCTTTGCTCTTGATTTTAGGTACCTGCTCTTGCAGAGGAATAGTGTGTGTGTGTGTGGGGGGGGTGGGTTGGAAAGAGAAAAGCGTATTGTCTCTGTGTTTCCCATGCATTGTTCCCTATGAAAGCATCTCCCTGCAACCTTTACCTTCTGTTCAGACGGCCTCAGCCTGCGAAGAGAGAATGGCAGATTTGTGCTTTCTAAGCTCCAGATGGGGCTCCTTTCTTCTTCCTCTGTAAGTTAATGGTGTCTTGCTGAGACCAACTGGGCATGTAAAGATTTGGGCAAAACTCACAGCAGTGGTCTCATAACCTCAAGGCTTCACCGTCTCATCCCAATGTGACGGCTGGTCCCCAGCGGAGCTTGCCTGTGGCTCTGATGTGGTGCCAAAGGAGATGGGGAAGGTTATGTTGATTACATCTGTTTACTAATGGTTAAATAAATTAAAAGCCCATTGCAGACCACCAGCAGGCCAGGGTCCCTCAGCCCCTGCTTTCTGCACAAGGTCCTGTTTGCAGTCTGGTATTGCTTTCTGTGTGTCAGTATTGCCAGGGTGACTCTGCTTTGGTCAGGATGAATCTTCACAAGTTAAAATAGATGAGATACCAGCTTTCTCCTTCCAGCAACGCCAACCACCTCAGCCAGATCCTGTCATCAGACCAGGGTTATGTCAGCAAAGTCAGTGGGCTGTGCTGATTTGCACCAGAGGGCAGCTGGATCAGCTCCCTCCTTGCCCACACCCTATGCTAAAGGCAAGGATGGGAAGAAACATTTGTGGGATCCCCTCTAAGACCTTGGTAAGCCACGGAAGAGCCTGCAGGAGGATTTTGAACTTCCTTGTCACTGTTGGCACAGCTTGGGAAGGGTCTGTCCTCGATCGTGGTTCCTGTTTGCTAGGCAGTGTGTAAACTCGTAAGGGACAGTCACTGTCTTGAAGAAAAAGTAGTCTTAATAAGTGGGAGGAGGAATGAGGCAGTGCGAGAAGTGCCTGCAGTGGTGGGAGGCTGGGGAAGGCCTGGGAAGAGGATGCGGTTTCTACTCGGGGGTCTGATCCGACACTGTCACTCCAGCCCAGCAGGATCCTGATGGAAGGAGGCCTGGAGGGTAAGGAAGACTAAGTGGACTGATAGGGCTTCTCTGCCTCTCATTTCTTTGATTCTCTGAGCTAAGCCATCAGATCCCTATTTGAGGATTTTTTTATAATTCATTCCTAAGCAGCTAGATTACCAGCCATATGGACAAAGGATACTAGAGAAAGATTATTAAGATTATTAAAACAGATTATTTTTGCCATTGGAGCAGAAGTTGTGATCAGTGGATAAGGTCTGAGAATTTCTTCACTCCTCTCACATGCTGAGATGGCTCCCAGTGCTTCTTCATTTCACTTAGGAGGACTCACAAGGTCTTGTTCCTTTCAGTAGTTACTCTGGGTGCCTCTAGAGACACTCCTAGCTCTCCTGGTGCTTGGGGGTGTGCTGGTGTCCCATAAAACCTTGTTGAAAAAGGTGAAAAATTCATCCCAAATGTGTCAAGAAAGTCCTTGCCTGGTATTTCAGGGAAGGAATATACTAGTGAGGCAAATGTTTGCAGAAAGAAGAGCTTGAACAAATGGCAGAAATTGAGACCAAGGTGTTTCTCGGGGACTCTGGTCGTCTTGTTTTCTATCCATTGCTGTGTGGCTGTTGGGATAGGAGGCAGAGGCACACTGAATAGCCTCGTTTGTCTGTCCACATGTGTGCAGTCTCTGTATGGGAAGGGATCAAACCTTTTTTTTCTGTTGACCTGCTCCAGTTGGACAAGTTTCCCTCCTGTCTTACTGCTGCCTGGTTTCCTTTGCTGTGGGAAGGATATAGGCCCATGAACTCATCAACATGACAGCATGGACTACATGAGGGCTGGTGTTAAGAACCATGTGGTCATCCTGCCAGAACACCTGCAGATCCCTTTTGTAAGGTTTTGATCTAGCTGAACTTGCTGGAGTCATGTTGTAGCCACCAGTGCCTGCCCTGGGATTCCTGGGGCTCACACTCGATACCCACAGGACTTGGGAAATGAATGAAACAGCAGATGCTTTCAGGGTAGAGAGCTGGTGGCCACCAGGCAAAAAAGACAAGGGCTTCCATACTGTTACTTGCCCAACCTGATATCAGAGCTGCTGGTGCTTTCTGGAGCAAAGATGTGTAATCTGTTCTAGAGACTGGAACATGTTGGTGTGGCTGATACCAGGTGCTACCTGTTACCAATGATGGTGAAAGGGATGTACCCAAGAGTTAAGATTTACCCCTGCATCACTATGTGTATGTGTGGAAATCGTGTGAGTCCCATTTGCTCTGATGGACACTTGTGTTGGAGGAAACTCTTCTATGACAATTATCCCAAGAAGGAATCTCATCTCTGCCTGCTCACTCTTTTGGAGAGACAATCTCTCTTCTCTCATAATCCATGACTACATTTGTGATGCCATGAGCGTACTCAGCTCTGTAGCAACAGAAGAACAAAGCACAGCACTGAACCGACAGAGGAGCTACTGGGTAGAGAAGCCCGTGGGAAGGCTCGGCCACAAGTCACTACAGAGAGACTTGCAGAGGTACCAGGCACAGATGTTATTTTTGGTATAAGTGTTCTTGTTTCAAGTTTTTTCAGGTGTAAAGTTTCCCTGTTTGACAGCCCATCAATCACATTGGGGGACACCATTAATAAATCTGTCCATGCTTCTCCCTTGAGCTTGAAGAAAGAAAAACTCCAACTGTTAACAATTATTATACAAAATTAACTCCATGGCTTTAAACAAAGTCTCTCATAAGGAGAGGAAGAATCATCCTAAGAACTACAATGATATGAATTTAAATTTCTTTGTAAAACACAGATATTGACAAATTAGTCCTGGAAGTAGAGGCAAGTTCAATGGCTTCTCATACTCTCCTGTGGAATCTGACTCATTGCTAGCTGCGTTTGTTGGCCGGACACTGCAGAATGGCATAATGGGAGTCACTAGAGTTCCATCTAAAGAGCCAGCAAGGCCTGCTGCAATTTTCTAAGGTCACCCCATAAAAAAGGTTTCCCCCTCCTTCCTGAACCTCTCCCAGCATTTGTTGGCCAAGCTTGGCTCTTTCTTTTAGAAAGCCTCCACTCCTGATTTCCTCACTGTCAGTGATGAAGAAGGTGAGCGATGGAGAATTCCTTCCAGCTCTTAGTAACCCATTTCAATGGCTAATTACCCTGACTGCTAGTGATTTGCATGCTCTTACTGGTTTGAACCTCACTGACTTCAGCTGCCAGTCCCTGGATGTTGCTGTGTCTTTATCTTCTGGATGAAAAAGTGCTTTATACCAGGCAAAGGAACCACAGACTGTGATCCTGTCTGTGGTACATGGGAAGCAGGAAGGGTATATGCATGGATGAAGGTCCTGTCATCCCAGAGCTCCCTTTGCAGAACAGCAGGATCATGCAGGAAGATTGCTTGTGTTTTTTGTATGTTTATGCCTGCTCAAGAACCACTCTGTCTTGGCTGGTCTGATCAATTTACACACATCAGGGAGTCAAAATTAGACACCAAGGAGCTGTCACACAAATGATGCTGTTCCCTTCTGCCCAACCCAAGTTACGAGTGGCCACAGCTCGATGGACTTCTACTTTTCCTCCATAACCTTGCGGTCACCTCTGCACAGGCACTTAGCAGAGGACTCCTCTTCAACCCGTGAGCTTCCTGGAAGCTCACCGCAATCTTCCTGTGTGCCTCCTCCTATCAAAGCTCCCTGGGCAGTGTCTTTTCCTTCTCTCTCTCCCTGTCAGAAGCTTTCCATGGGTTGGTGAATCCATGCACAGTGGTAGGTTATATTCATTTGTCTTGTTCTCCAGTTCATTTATCACAACGAGTGCTCTGTTGTGGAGAATCCTGATAGAAAGTCCGCTTATTCTCCTGGTTGGCTGAAATGTGTCATTTCAATCAGCTGATTGCTTATTACTGCGACCTTGCTGGAAAATCTAGGCAGCAGCCAGAAGAGTGGGAAGAGAGGTCTTCCTTTGTCACTCTTCTCATGTGGAAGAATGATAATAGCATTTTCATTTCTCTCCTACTGCCTGCTCTGAAGAGTTTTGCCTTGGCTTTCATTTTCCCATTGCTCTTTTCCAATCACTTCATGTGGGATTGAAAGGTTTCATTTTACCACTCTCCCTCAAACAGTTCATTAGCTGGGAGGATGGGGGGTTTGCAGCTGTAGGCTGATGGAGGAGCACATGCATGTAATAGACATCATGGAATCTGCAGAGGGTCCTCAAGCACTTTATTAGTGTCCAGGGGAATGGACTAGATAAAGATTTCCTACGTGTGCCTGACCAGTGAGGCATTACAAAGAGGATTTAGAGGTGTGACACAATCCCCTTCCTGTCTGTCCCTGTCCCCAGGTCCCACAGGAGAGCTCAGAGGATCCCCAGCTGTTTCCAGTAGGGCACCTGGCACCACACCACAGGTGGCCACGCCAGGCCTGGCAGTGAGAATGGGACAATTAGTGCCATCCTGAGGTGGTGCAGGGACACCTCTAGGGTCATCCAGAGCATGGCTGTTGCCAGTGCTGGGCCAGGCTGGCTGTGGCTGCATCTAGCCAAGACTTGAACTCCTCCAGGGATGGAGATCCCCAGCCTCTGGTGTCCTGTCCCAGCGCTGCACCACCTGCACGATATTTAACTGTTTCCTGCTGTCCAACACGAGCCTCTCAAATCACAGTTTGTGGATATTGCTCCATGTTACATTGCTTGGCACTGCTGAGAAATGTTTTGGCTCTGTTGTCTTTCTAACCACTTCCTGTTAGCTGTAAGTAGCATTAGATTGCCCCTTAGTTCTCACTGACAAACTAAACAAGCTCAGCTCCCCTCATATCTCCTTGTAGGACATGCCCTGTGTCCCTTTTCCTTTTGACCATCAGATCCTAAACCGGATGTTTCCAGCTGTGGCCTCACCAACACCGTGCAGAGGGGACGATAACTTCCTTTGATACCCTTGCTGCAGTCGTCCTAATTCAACGGTATCTAGATCAAAAGATGGGCAAAATCCACCTATCAGCACTGCATCACTGGCTAAAGCAGGGGAGAAACATGGGAGCAAGTGACCTCTTAAAGTGCCTTCCACCCTAACTTCTGTGAGAACACAACCCCACACTGCAAAATCATCCCAACTGCCTGCAAAAACGTGTATAGTGGCATCTACAGAGCTGTTCCTGGGCACAGTGTGAATGGGTGTGGTTTGCACTGAGTTTTTCTAGCACAAGTGATGCCTGCTGGCGATTTGGATTGTGTATGTGGCACATTTCCCCTGTTACAGCCACACCAAGAGCCATGTAAGTCCCTACAAAGTACATGGTACTTGCAGGTTCAGGCTTGCAGACCTGTGCATGGGTTAAACCTTAAGTACGGCACTACAGAGGATCGCATACTTTTAAAAAATGAGCTATTCAATAACACAGCTCACCATGCCATAAATGTGGACTCTACTCTTTAATACTCTCCCCTGCATCTACCCTTTCAGCAGCACGAGACTTAGCAGAGGAACGTGATGCAGCCTGAGCTCTTCCCCATCCTCAGTCAGAACAAATGGAGTCCAGTAGCAAAGCACACCGTGGCTTTATCATTCTTTTGACAGGTAATTTTCTCCCCTGTGAATGTATCTGAGGCTTTCGCAAACCACATCTCAGTGGCTGGAATGAAGTTGTTTCACTCCTGGCAGCGAGGAACGAGCCCGGCAGTGGCATTGGCTTGTTGCTCTGTGTGTCTCCGAGCCCCACGCTGCTGAAAAGCCTGGTGAGATTCTTTATTATCCCCCGATTATGTCATATGTCCTCACTTGCCTGTTATGACCATCAGGCATGTTATTTATTACAGTGTTTTTCCACCAACCTGTTGTGGTCTCTTCTTCGAGGCATTTCACACACCACTAGGAGATAATATTCTCTCCCAAGAGCTGACAGTAGAAAGGCTTACTCAACTGCAAACTCAGTTAAGTGTTGCTCCTCACTTGCTAGCAAAACCAAAATTCAGATGCAAGAAGGGCTGTGGTGTGCTATTGAATGCAAAAAAGCAGATACAACCTCCGCTGCAGAGGGAACCAACACCACAGATTGAAGCAAGCTGGTAGGGGCATATTGCAAGGAGAAAATTCAGCCAAGGAAATAGGGTAATGGGTCTAGAGGGAAACTGGGGAAAGAAGTGGAAGCTCCAGCAGAAAATGTTGGCCTTTATGTCAAAATGGAGATAAGAACTTTTCCAGCTCTCACATGGATATGGATGCAAACAGATCATCGCTGCTGTCCTCTGAGAGGTTTCAAATCCCCTCAAAAGATCTTAAAATCTCAGTGTCCCAGACCAGGGTAGAGAAGTGGTCCCGCAGGGGCACCTGCAGAGTCATTCGGCTTCAGCGTTGAGCTCATGGTGCCTTACCAAAGCAAAGGCTTGAGCATCATCCCTGGGTTTGGCTGCTCAGGGGGAACCCAAACAACAAACAAGGCAGTTACACACAGTGATATTTCCAAGTGTAAATGTGTTTTGCTTTTGAAAACCTGTTGGTTTCCTCTCTCTCTTTTTTCCACCCTTTTTTCCCACCCCTGCCAGTTTAGTTTTCAGCCAGATCAGTTCCTTGAACTGACACAACTTGTCATGTGTCAGGAGTGCTAGGAAGAGGACAGGAATGCACAGATGTGTAGGGTGGAATGGGAACAGAGCACAACAGTCCTGAAATAAATAGGCTTCAGCTGGGGCAGAACCTGTTCCTGAACTGTTGAATGGTTGTAGAAAAGACTGATGTTGTTTGTTGGACGTTGTTCGTTTAAAGTTTTTCCACTAGGATTTCAGTAAATCCCTTTTGGATTCAGGGTCTGGCATACTGGAAAATCATATTTCCAGTGAAGCTGAAATGCTGAGGCTGTGCAGAGCTGGGCATGTGCTAGTGGAGCCTGATCCTGCCACTTCCAACGCAGAGTCCCAGGAAACCTGCCCCTTTGGATGTCACCTCGCTCACCTCTCTGCATCTCTCTTCAATCGGTCCAGCTGGGTCTAACTCCATTGGAAAGCTTTCCTCCCTCCAGGCCTTCGTGGGTCAGTGCCTGAGTCTCAGACCTGCTAGTAATGAGCCTTATAAAGGAATAATGAACTGGAAAGAGAGGAAGATAGGGAGAAGAAATTCCTCCAGACATTTGGTTTATTATTACTGTCTTTTTTTGGCAATAACTGTGATCCAGACTTGCAAAGATTGCTTTTTTGGAAGAGATGCTTTGCCACTTTATAGCCGACTCCACTAGTTCCCTCACTGCAGTTTGGAAGATTTAATATTTCTATTAAAACACAGGAGTCCTGAGAAATTCAAGGATCTGAATTTCACTGCCTGAGCAAAGCCACCTAACTGGGTTTTTCCTGGGATGCAGGTAACATCCAGTTATTCCCTGAACACGTCAAAGAATAGCAAACGTATTTTTGGCACCAAGCTTCAGGTCCTGGGAAGATAGAGAGAGTAAATGATGATGGGAAAACCTTGTCAAGTCATTGCTCTTCCGGGCTGCAGGTCGTGTGAGGTGCTGGAAGCATCCCATGGTTGGCTATAGGTCCCTCCTCCTTTGGAGCAGCGTTATATGGGTGCTGGTGGTCACCGTGCAAGGCTGGGGGTAACATTTCTTCCAGCTGGGAGTATTTATTTTGAGACGTAATTCTGAACCAGGACCAAGAGAAAAATTAAAACCGAAATCTTCCTGAACAGAGAGAGTGATGTAGTTACCTTGGTTCAGGTGTAATGAAAAATTCTGCTTTACTTATTACTATTTTAATTTGAATTACTGGGAGGCATTTCCCTCAATTTGCTTGAATGCTAACATTAAAAGTTGTAAAGCAAGAATTACAGAATTGAGAACACTTTGAATCAGGAGGGGTGGAGGAGTACATGACGTAAGTCAGATTTCCTTTCTTTCTCTTCTTTTTTTAACTTGAAAAAGACGTCATTTCAGCTGAGCTATTCCCCCAAATAGACAAGTGATGAATTAATTAGGGAGAAGGGCTCTGGGATTGACTGGCAGAAATCCTTCCCCATGGATCACCTCCTGTCTTGTGGAGTATCTGGACCGTGACTTGGCCCATTCTTGCAGAGTACAAGTTCATGGCAGAGTTTTTCCTTCCCCATCACTTACTGATGAAGATCTCGGCATCATGAGGACGAGGACTAACCAGTGGGGCAAAGCCTTCTTATTTCTGTATCTTACAGGTTCCCAGGGATGCAGAGGAGAGTTCAGAGTTACAGCAATTGGGAATCAGAAAGGTTCCTTGTAGACCATAGCTCCATTAAGACCATGATGCACAGCTTTATGCAGAGAGGTTATTTTACTTCTGGGTGTCTCCAAAATTTCTGGGGTTGGTTTGTCAGCCCTGTCATAGATTTAATGGGCAGAGGTGTTTTCTAATAAGTGCCCTTACTGGGACCTCTCACCCTTTTTCACCACAGCCCAGCAAAGTTCTCTTCTGCAATGCAGAGATAAGATCCCTCCTCACCTCCCTGCTTAGAGATCTAGGAACTGCATCAGCCTCTCTTGGCCCTGGATTGGCAACGTGGCCCAGAAACCTACACCTGAGTCCCTGTTGGACCACTTGTCCAACCCAAGGTCTTGCCTTATTGTCATCTAGCCGAGCTGTGAACCCATTTTCATCTGTTGTAGTTGCTGTTCTCTTGCTTTTCCACACATAAGCACTGTGCCTGTCTCCTTTGCCGAGGCAGACTGCAAAGGGAGGAAGGTTGGGCTGTATTTCCATGACCTGAGGACCAACACAGGGGCAGCCACTGTGGAGCTGCCTTAGTGGTGGATGGAAAGCTGAATGGGGTGGGGTGCCCAAGGGACCAGCTGAGCGAGAAGCAGCGTGTTCCTCTTTGAAGCTCCCAGCTGAGCTGGGCAAGCTGTGCTGGTGCATCAGTGGTCTGGAGGAGCCCGGGAAGAGGGGCAGGCTGGGCTGTGGCACTCGTCTCCTGCTCCCTGCACCCCTCTGCCAGGCCTCCCCCAGCCCCTGGTCCCCGAGAGCCAGCCCCCAGCCCTGCGAGCCTGGCCAGCTCTGCTCAATTTGAGCAGATCTATTTAAAATTCAGCTGGGAGATGGGCTCTGGCTTGTTACAATGCCGTTGCTGGAAATGGAGTCATCACCGGAGACTATTCCTTTTTACAACTTTAGGTATATAGATTTCCTCTCGATTCAATTTATTTTTATATAGTGTCTTTAATACACTGTCTCTCCAAACGCTTTAGCAGATAGAATTGAAATAATGAGATAACGCTTTGCAGAAGTGTGTGCAGCCGCTCTCAGACGGGCAGCGGGGTAAAGCAATAGATGGAGATGGAGCAGAGAGCGCAAGGTGGAGGCAGCGTAACTTGGAAGCAGCGGTAATATAAGCAAACATTCACGCAGACTATTATGGTGAGCACGAGAACTGATGGATATGAGGAAAAGCCTGTAGTCAGGTGCGCTCAAAAAGGAGGAATTAAGGAGCCATTTGAATTGAGGAAAGATGGCTCTAAAGAGGAATGCATTCAAGGGAGGGGTGTTTTCAGACAAATGGATCAAGGGCGGTGAAAGCAAACCTTGATTCCCTCTGTTTATGGGGAATGGAGGTCTTGTTTGCTCCTCCATCACTGCAATATGAAACAGAGCCGGGGACAGCGCAGGTACGGCGGCTCCTCTCTAGAGAAATGCTTGAATCGCTGCGTTGCCCTATTGACTTCCCTGGAAATGGTCAGGCATGCAAAGATGCAAATGCGCCCAGCTGGAAATTTCTCTTTGAGCCTGTTTTTGCTGGATAATGTTGATATGAGGAGCGTAAAAGGTTTTAGAGGAGAAGAACTGGTCGGAAGGGGAAACTGTGTTTTAGTCTCATTAACACACAAATGACCAGCCAGACTGTTTTAGTGTTTTTGTTAAAAATAAACATTAAACCAAAACTATTCGGTGAAAAATGTGAACAAAATTGGAAAGGAAACTTAATTTCATCCACCTCAACTCACTTTTACTCGATAGGGAAGAACAGCATGAGAAATTTCAGCACTTTTTTTTTTCATTACAGTTTGGACTGGCAGGAAAAATGAAATCATGGGTTTTCCTGTAAAAGGGACAATCCTGTCACCATTCAGCCACAGTGAGTGACGGGAGAAAAGTTGAAATGCTTTCTTGGACTGGGATTTCTGGGTCTAACCAGTGACGACTGAACCTGAGGGTAGTTTCACTGGGACTTCTTAAGGGACAAATCTTGAGTGACAGGGAAAGCCGTGGGCAGACAGAGGCTGCTGGTCGGAGATCAGGCGAGAGGATGGAGCAAGCTCCTGATACCCTGCGGTACCAAACGGTTTGGAATCACACCTGGAAAGGAGGGGGGAGCCAAGGGGTGTGATGAGCTTGCACAGAGACAGCCCACCCCTTGCAGCTGTACTGATGCACACGGGTGCACACGTTTGGGGAATGAAACTGTGGATAGGGTAACCCACGCTGACTACATTGCTGAATTATTTGGGGAGCCTCTACTTTCCAACGTGCTTGTGATAGCTCCCTTCCCAACGCCCCCTCCATTTCACAGGGCCAAGCTGTCTTTCCTCAGTACTCGGTGGCTCCCACCAACACCTCTGTGTGGAAGCTGCTCACCTGGCCCTGCCCCTGCTCCGTCTGGAGGAGGCTGCAGATCCCCAAATCCTGAGCTGTTCAGAGGGGTGAGGAGGGGATTTGACCGGCCAGAGAGGGTAGTGAGAGCTACCAACAGGGAGAGGATGGACGACCTAGGGCACTGCCTGGCTACGCTCTGCTGCTGCAGCATCGCCATGGGAGGGATGGGTGCCAGGAGTCCACCAGCTCGGCATGGCAAGGAGCAAACCTATTACAGCCCAGTGGGGGTTATAACTGGGACTCATCTTGAGTATCGTGACAGGCCAGTTGGCAAACACCAGGACAAAGGTTGTGGGCGAGAAGGCAGGGATTGTTCCTCTGCCCAGGGCTTGCAGGAGCAGAGCTCAGGCAGGTTCCTGGTTTGCTGGCTGCTGCTTCTCCTTTTCCAAACCTGCCACTAAAATCTCAGCGAACATCTCGTATTTGCTTTGAATATGCCAATGTTTTAGGTTTTCCTGCACAAGAAATCCCAGTCTGGATCCCCATTTCTAAGTGATCTTCAAACCTTGGAACAGCTTTATCCTCGTAGAGGGTGGGTGGTGGCTCCGAAAGCAGAGCTGAGCCAAACTGGGAGCATTTGGATCTAGGGTCCTGATTTGGACTTAAAATAAAAAGTATAGAAATATGAATTTTGATTATGTTTCATTTAATGAGTTTTGAAAAGATTTGGAGCTGAATTAAAAGTAACAAAAAGCCAGGGAGATGAATGACCCTTATATTAAATTCAATTGGCTTTTGTGCAATTTGTTGCATAGCGAAGTCTCGTTAATACATTTTGCAGGTGGTTGGGTCATTTGTCATCAGAATCGCACTTTATGGAAGGCAACTTTCCTCCCTCTTCAGTTATTTTGCTGTGAAATGAGTTTCCCTGGGTCCTGTCTGCTGGCAGGAGCTGAATTGGCTTCAGCAGAGCCACGTGGTTTCATGGCAGGGAAGGGCCTGGCCTGTTATTTTCTATATATTTATAAGTTATCCCTATATAACATGGTCTACAGTTAATATCTCAAATATATGTAGCCATACCCCTCATCCGTTAGAAAGAACCCAGCCCTACATTATAGGTAATAATATTTATTGTTTCCTTTTGTTTTTCTTAAGACCCAAGGCAGCTTCCCTCTCCAGAGGGAAGAAAGGCTGAAAAAAAAAAACTAGAAAAAGCTTATTTTGTTTGCATTTTCCTAATTTGCTTTCCTCTGGCTCAGACATGTGTTGCCTATAAGCTATTAAAACTCTTTCTCCAGGGTTATTCTCCCCTCCCCCGCCTTCTGATATTCACAACTTCATTCTGCCTGGATCAATGACTGCAAATTTGCTTTATGACAACTTGAACAAACCCATGATGGATCAGAAAGGACCTCAAAGTAGGCTGAAGCCTACTCAAGTCAAGAGCACCAGACACGTTTGTTAAAGACCTCATTGGCCTCTGATCCTTGGGTTGCTGCAGTATTGATTTTTAGGGTCTGAGCTCAATTGTGCTGGAAGTCGAGTCGTATGGAGTCGCATGCTCGTGGGGGAGACAGGAGCTTTATAATGGGAACGGATCGATGGGGAATGATTTAGCACAGAGGGACCTGGAGGCTTGGCAGGAAAGTTAAGCAATAATCGAGTTTTGGGCTCAGAGCCGTTTCAGGCTGGCGTGCTGCCTGTCTCGCTCGGTTCGCAGAGCTCTGGGGCCGCGATGCCGGGTCTGTGCACGGCGGGTCGGCACAGGTCCCGGCTGGCTCCCGGTGCGGCAGGCAGCAGCCGTGCCTTGCGTGCGAGGGGAGTCACGGCGCTGATATCGTTAATCTCGAGCGGGTGGGTGTCAGCCTGCTTCCCCAGCCCTCCCTAGGTTTAAAATAAAGCACGCTGGATCCTCAGATGCTGTGAACTGAGACGTCGTGGTGTTATTCTGCTGCAACTCTGGGCTAACCCCATGAGCGACTTCAAGGAGGCCGAGGCTGAACACAGAGAGCAGAGCATGTGCAGAAGTGGCACATTTTGCACAGGCTTGTAAATGCGTTTTTTTCTTTTTAAACCGTGACTTTCTTGTAAACAGAAGATTTCTCTATTCTCTGACCCTTGCTCCATCAGTATGGCTGGGGAATGAGAGACACTTGGGCAGGGACTGGCTTTCTGCTGTGTGTCAGCATGCAGCATCCTGGGGCCCCGGTCTATACCTGGGTTGCCCCTATCTGGTATAACACAAAACCCCAAGCAATTCCACCAAAATCAAAAGTGGGCAGGTTGCAGAGAAAGCCCTCAGGCTTCGGGTCCAATTTACGATTCTTTCTCCACTGCTGTATGCCTCAGTTTACCTCTATGATGTATAAGTAAACACCTGCTTTGAGGTGAAGGTGGTACCTCTATGATGTTTCCACATATGACATCCACAGGTTGTTTTCTAAAGCCAACTGGCGTTTTATATCTAGGGTTATTGTGAGCAAAGACAGCATATCTGACCTCATTTGAATCCTAATACTTTCAAGGAGTGGGGTGTTGTCTGAGATGGAGCTTGAGGGGTAAAATCCAGCCATCATCCCAGCAAAGTTCTCCCTCTTCTGCTCTGCTGGCAGTAAGTCCCTTTTGTTACTGCAGCTCTTGAAGTTGGCTCTGGGAGCATTTCCCCCTGCGTGGTGTCCTGTGCGGTGGGTAGGGCTGCCGTGATGCCCCAGCTCCAGCTGGGAGCCAGGATCTGTCCACACAGAGGTCCTCACACAGCACAAAACCCATGGGTAGAGGGGGAGATGAAATGTGCAATAAGAGCAGAGAAGAGGCTTTTCCTGCTCATCTCAAGAGCAGGTAATTTCCTTCTCCTTTGAGGAAACTGGGCCTGGATCTAATTAATAAAGCTATATTCCCTAATAGCAGTCCCTCTGCAACCTGTGCTGCTGCCTGGAGGCAATGAGATGGAGGAGGACTGGGAGGGGAGACAGGAACTTTTCCGAAGGGATGGCAGATGCACAACCCCTTTCCTGCAGCAGAGTGGGGGTGTCAGGTGAGCTGGACGGAAGCAGATGGAGGCTGATATTTTGGGCTTTCTCCCCTTTCCCTCCCCCTCCACTGCCATCCCTGCCTATCCAAAAATCCAGTATAAGATGCCTGTCTCTGCATTGCCTTGTGCTTTGAGGCCAGCACAGCCTTGCTCGAGGAAGCCCATGTACACCAGCAAAGTTTGCACCAGCTGGCAGCGACGGTTTCTGAACAGCAGTGCTCCTTCTCCGGCCACCTTCTCCCACATCCAGTGGTTTGGGCTTCTGAAGGAGAAGGAGCCCTGCAGAGGTACAGGCTGGGACCTCCTGGCTTCTTGGGCACCTTTCTTTGTGTGCAAGCACCACGTTGTGCAGTCTGTTGTCAACACTGTAAAAGGGCCCAGAGAGTCTGTGGGACCTCCATCCTTGGAGATACGCAAAGCTCAGCTGTACAAGGCTCTGGGCAACCTCATGTAACACTGAAGTAGTCCCTGTTTGGAGCAGGGGGCTGTACTAGAGGCTGGACAAGTCCCTACCCATCTAAATTATTCTGTTATCCCCCTCATCATCCCATCAAACGGTACCTGAAGCTTAGTTTGGTTGTTTCAGGCCCCTCAGCTCTAGCTGGAAGGACTGTTTCAAACTATTTCTTTTGGTAAGAAGGTTCTTCTTTCCCAGCCTGGAGATACTCATGATCGCTTCCCAGCTACTCAGTGTTCCTGTCCCGAGCTCACCTACCCCTCTTGTATATCGATGGATGGGTCTAGCAGAAACAGGGTGAATCTCCCTAAATTGACAGGAAAAACTGACAGCAGAAATTCACTCAAAGCCCAGGTAACTATAAACAAAGTTGAGACAACTTGCCTGGATTTGTTTTGACTTCCATGTTCAGTTTTCAGATGACTAATTCTAAGTGAGACTGACTCTTCTGTGCCCACATTTCCCACAGCTTTATGCTGTGAATACGCGTATTTCCTTTTTGCGTCGTTTTGGATGGTATTTATTTGAGGGCCTCTGCAAAGAAAGCTCTGCCTTGCACTCTCTGGATAGACAACTTGTTCCATCCCACTGATGCTAAGTGACTGCCGGTAAGAGATGCAGGCTGAGAGCAGGTCTAGGGATCTGGATAAGTGCAATTAGTAAATCTTTGCTTGGCAATTCACAATATTTTGGGGGAAAAAAATAGTGGTGTCTTAGCACAGTGACAGCTAGGTGCAGCTTGTGCTCTGAAATCTTTGCAGAGAGGTGGGAAGAGGCGGCCAGGTTTCATACGTACGGGCAGATTATAAAGTGTGGGGATTAGCAAGGAGTAATTACAGTGCCTCCACTGTATATTAAGTGTGTGAAACAATATATAGGCAGCCAGCGCGCGGCAGGCATTATGGCTGGGTGTCATAGTTGACGTTTTTAATATCCATTATTCAAAAATTGATTCCATGCCTGACTATCAAGAAGCATCCAGCTATAATATGGGAGTAGTACCATACAACAGCACTGTCATCTGCTAAGAGCTTTACAAACATTAGCTAATTCTGCCTACCCTCTCCATCGACGACAGGTAAGGGCTGTTATTTCTGACTGTCTGAATCCACAGGGAGAGCTGGGATTAGATGAAGTTGCTCTGGAGAAGCTGCTGTAGACGGTGAGACCACAGCAGCCACAGGCATCCAGGGGGTGAGCAGCACTAGGAGTGGCCATAAGTCGGAATGACCCCCAAATTCCCCCAAACCCAAAGAAGAACACCTCCAGTGCCCAGAGATGCTAAAAAATAGGACCTTTTAAAAATCCTATGTTTTGTGCTCACTTTTTATTTTTGCAAGCATTTTTAGGAAACCTTTTCACTTTTACTTTTTGTAAGCACCTCTAGGAAAGGTCTTAACTTGGGGTTTTTTTCTAACTTTGTTTGTTTTTTCACTTTGGCCCTCAGGAAAGGAAGAAGTAAGGGCAAAAAAGGTAGGGAAAGCAATAAGCAGATGAGGGGAAAAAATCCCAAACACAAGAATAAAGATTTTTCTTGTTTAAGTGAAAAAATGCACTTTGTCAAAAACATGATTTTTGTGTGTATGTGTGATTAAAAGTATTTTGTTTAGGAAAAAAAGCTTTTTTCCCCTACTGAAAATATCCGTGACTCCAGTGATGTACGGATGTGTGGGTCCTAAGCGAAGGCAGCAGTATCTTCTTAGAGAGCCGGGCTGATTTTTGGTGCCTCCACATCTCCTTGCCAGCTGTTGACAAACCAGATTTCATCTTCCTCTTCCACCCTTGCTGGACTTCAGGAATTTCCGTTCCCAAACCTCCATCTCTTTAGGCAAATCCTCTCCGAAGATTACCTACGTTACCTACCTCTCCCTGGAGACAGTCTCCTCTCCTTTGCTATCAATTAACAACAGCTCTGACCAACCCTTCGGCTTAGTTGCACCATCTTTAAAAGCAGCCCTGACGTTGACATGCCTTTTGAGTATTTTAATTTCTTCCTCTGAATTATTCGGTTGCTTCTGACTGCAAACCCCAGCACTGAGGTCCTGGGGCGTTGATGGGCTCCTGCCCTCCTCTCTCGGCTCCAGGAGTTTCCTCCCCACAGCCATGCGAGCATCACACCTGGGGGCATGAGGTCTCCTGGCTTGTATCTCAAACCCAAGTGGTGTGATAAAACCAAAGAAGGTGATTGTATGGAATAGCTGTTTTCCAGGTCACGTAGTCCCTTGTGCTGGGGATATATTTGGAGGTGGTGTTAAAAAGCATATGAGTGCATGAAGGGTAAGCTCCAAATTATTCCAACAATCTGCACTGAGGCTGTAAATGTGAAATACAGAGCCGGTAAAGGATCAGATGGGATCTTAATCACAACACCAACAAAAGGAAAAGCAGTGCAGACTCTCTATACCCTGCTTGCGTCAAACCCAGGGTCAAATTGCCCCTTGTGTCCTCCTGTTCTTTTCCTGGGTTTCTGCTCTCCCCTTTTGGTGCTGCTTATGCCATGGGAAGACAGGGAATGAGTCTTGCTCAAACTTGGGTACCACTGTTTTTCCAGGGTCATCCAAGAAGCATTTGTTCCCTGTAAGGACGGATGTGATCTTGATTTCAGAGGTGTTTTCCAGTGGGGAAAGCCAATTGTTTTAGGTGACTTCTCTCCGTATCTGCCTGGCCCAAGCAGAAGCAGGACAGAGTGCCCTGCTTCTGTGGATATCTCATGCTCAACACCTCTTTCCAGCTGGTGGCTGCTCTGTGCAGAGTGTCACACTGCCAGGTGGAGATGGGGCTCACTGTGTCCATCAGTGTACCCCAAACCCCACTCCAGTGTGTGCACCTCCAGTACAGCAAGGCAAAGAAACACAGACATGCCCTTGGGCCTGGCCTTATTTGGAGGTTAAAAATAACTAAAGGTGCTTAGAAAAATAAAAAAAAAGAATTAAACCACCCCCACACTTGAAAGAAACCTGGCCCTTTAAGAAAGGATGAACATAATCTATTTCCAGCGTACGAGAGATCGGCTAAGGATTGCTGGGACATTTTCACTGACACAAATCTACATAATCGTTTTAAACTTCTCACCATTTCTTCCGATTATTCTCTTTCTGTCACTTTAGGAAGCTCTAAAACTGATTTTCTCTCCGTAATCTTCCAGTATTGCTTAGCACCCAAATCTCTAATATTTTAAGAAGATTATTTCATTTATAATTGATTGAGTGTATTTGCCAGTTTGCTACTTCAAAGATGTTGTGCTTTAAGGGGTTCAGGTAGAGCAGTATTAAGTTTCCACCCCTTACCCCTCACCCAAAAAAAGAGGCAGGAAAATTTTGCATCCTGCCTGACACTTGATGCATTTTATTTTTTTTTTTTTATTATTGGTATTATTTACACTGTCAGCATGCTGAATAGCTTAAAAAAAAAAGATCTCCAGAGATGAAAGGCAAATCAAGCTGTCTCCGGCTGCAGGCTCCGGGCCGGGGTTTCCATCGCAGGGCGCAGTTTGACGAGCAGTGATTGCAGCCAGCAGGCTCAGGCAGCACCACATCTCCCTGTGCACCAGCCTTCCCTCCCCGCTGATCCCACTGGGAAATGGGTTGGAGAACCGATAGGAGTTAAAAAAATTCCTTTTTTTTTTTTCTTTTTGGTTTTCAATGGACAGTGTGCTTTTCAGCCGGATCTGCTCCCTGCAGTTGTTTCCTGCACTGAGACAGAAGGGTTTACACGGGTGGTGGGCAGGGGAAGAGGTGGGAGCAAGGGGCAGGGAGAGAAGGGACTGGGTAAAGGGCATTTATGAGACACATTGATGTTGAAAGTCATCTTCATCCAGCTCAGGACCAGGCTATGGTAGCTGCTGCCTGCAGACGAGCGGACTCCATCACTCCCTGCTGGATGTTGTCTTGTAGAGTGCTGAGAAAGGGGTTGAGAGAGGGAATAAGAGTGCAGTAGGTAATATTTATTGAGAGCAAAGGCATTAGGACATCTGCAAGCAGAGACATGGAGGGAGGGAGCCCATTTAATGCCCTGCCACTCCCTACTGCATAACCAAAAATCCTCAGTAATAAGGGGGAGATTTCCCCGTTCTCAGCCCCGCTCTGCTGTTCATTCTTTATCACCTGTGAACTAGCGAGGAGATGCATGGCACAGCGCTCAAAGGAAAGCTCTGAGCCCTCTTTTAGGGCTGGCAGAGACTTAGTGATGCTCTGTCACAGTCATTTCGGGGAACGGAGCAGCTATCAACTAACAAGAATGAATTTCAAGGCTGATCACCTGCAAGCCAGGGATAATGGGAGGTCTGCACAATCAAACACGTCTCCTGTTATAGTAAAACAAGCAACACTTGAAAAAGACATGGAAACAGGCTTCTTTAAATCCAATTCAGGGATTTAGAATCCCCACTAAACGCTTAATTAATTTTTGATTAGCTGAGAACCCATTAAACAGACTGATTCTTCTAGCTTTATAAGTAACGGCAGCATGCTGCTTTAATTAAATTAATACTAAGAGATGTTCATTTTCAAATCCTTATGTTGGTTATTTGAGAAAAATCATTTCATTCCCTTCCCTAAGAGGTTTACCATATTCTTTTAGCCCAATGCAGTATCGCTTCCCACTCTGTTTGTGTTGCTCTGGGTTTGCCTGGAGGCAGGATCTATCAGGGCCCTGAGATTGTTCTGCCCGAGGGACATGGGGGTGTCCCAGTAGTTTTAAGGACCAAGAACCTCATATTCCTATAGGGGTTCACCACATGGATATGAGCAGCCCGACTGTTTGGGTCTCACAGCCCTGGTTTCTCCCACCCACTCTCCCTGTGGAGCTACCGTTGGCTGTTTCCTATGGCAGGTACTAGATATGAATCCTGATTCCTCCTCCACAACGTAACAAGCAGCTTTGAATTATCATCACCTCTGTTTTGAGGGTAAGAGCCTGTCCACAGGCAGCTGCTGCAGAGCAGCTGATGCAAGGTAACCTGTCCCAGGTCTCCTGTGTGACACCACCTAGTATCAGAGAACATGCCATGCCTTCTTTGCTCCTGGTTTTCAACTCCCTAGGGCTCTTTCCATTTCCCAGTGGAAATCAGAGTTGCTGCCCAACCTTGGCTTCTTCTCCAATGACCTATACCTTCCCATGTGTGCTGGATCCTCTGGTGATGGGAGGCATGGAGTCAACCCTTGGGCCCTTCCTAGATGATGGAGACCTGGCATGGACACAGGCATTGCTGGGTGTGACTAGGAAAGGAGGTTGGACTCACTCTTGGAGCAACTCACCTCATGGGAGGATTCAAAACCTCCCCTTTGCCTTTCCTTCCACCCACAGCAAGATCTGCAACTGAATTTTGCAGCCTTCTCCCACTGCTATAATGGGTGAAAAACTCCTCCCTGACCATTGCAGTGCCAACATATTAAAGTTTGCTTCACTCCTGGGTCCTGTGCAAACCTCCGAGCCATTCCCCAGCCCATGTCGGTCTGAGCCCTGCACAGGGCAGCCTCTGAGGTTCCTGCCTGCGCTGAGTGGGGATCCATGTGCACCCGGGTATCCAGGGTGTGAAGCCTGGAGGAGCCAGTGAATTTCCATATTTATTTATGCAGGCTCACTGTACCCAGCTCAGAGACCTGCCAGCCACACGAGTCCCAGATGATGACATTGCTTTCATGACACTACTGAACAACTTTACGTTGATTATCATCCCATAAGTGGGGAACCTTTCTCATCTTCTGAGGGTTGGGATTTTGTTTTCCCTCTTTAAGCTTCTTTCATTTGGCAGAAGAAGAATGACTGTTGCAAAAACAGCTTGCAAGGACCAACTGCTCAGAGGAACCGCTTGGGAATAACAACAAGCCTGGCTCGGTACAGATGTGGTTTTTCTTACACCATCTCCATGTTGTTTTGACTTGACATCCATCCCTCGCTCCATTTGCTCTGCGCGCAGCTGGATTAAGCAGAGCACGTGCTTCCCTCCTTGCTGTGTTTGTCCCATCAAATGGAGGGTGAAACAGGGCTTCCAGCCTGCCAGTGACCCCTTCACCACTGCCCTTGCAGAGCTTGGATGTCACCCAGATTCCAAGTTGCCGGAGCAACAAACAGGTCCATGCCGGGGTGATCCCCCAAGGATTTAATCATGGGCACATCAGCAACTGCTGCCATTACATGGGACCTGGAGAGGGGGGCTTGGACACCAGCCCCAGCCCCTCACACCTTCACCCTCTTGCAAACCTCCCCTTGCTCCCCCTCTCCCCATTGCCCACTTCTTGTTAGGAGCTGTCGGAGGCAGCTGGCTGCTCGTGCATTAAATTAGCAGATGTTGCGGCCACACAACATTAAGCACAACAATACTGTTAATGTGCCCTCCGGAGCCCTCTGCCTCCCTCCTCACCGGGCCTCGCCAGACACAGCCTCTCCGGAGGCAGATTAATTTCAACTCTCTGGATCATAATAAATTAATTTTTATTAGAAAAGGCAGAGGGAGGGGGAGGCTGATCTCCTGAGCTGCAGAGATTTAAGCCAGCTGTCGACCATCTCCTGGCATTTGGGTTAGGAAGTAAATACAGAAGGAGGGGATTTTCATAAAACGCCCGTCAGCCCTCCTCTCTGGGCGGAGCGTGTGGGAGGCTTGGAGGTAAATCTGCATTGTGGGGTTAATGCTTTGCCCAGTCCAGTGCTAGCAAATTGGAGAGGGAATGTTTTCCTTCTTCCAGATGGGGAACGGGCTTTCATCATGCTACACCCTGAAGACAACTCTCCACAGAGGCGAGGCTGCGGGGCCTCAAAGCAGGTCCCCACACCCACCAAGCCCTGCTTTGCTAAGAAACCCCTTTTCCACAAGATGCTCATTGGAACAGGATCTGCTCAATGGAACAGGTGGCTTTGCATTGCCACCACTCTTGGAGGTACATGGCATGGTCCTGACGGCCCCTGGAGCATCCCCAGCCCCGACTCACGCTCTGTGCACAGGCCGGCTCCCCAGCAGTGGCCAGGCAGTAAATCGGTGGTAGCTGATTCTGTAGTACTGCAGAGTTTCTGAGCAGAGGAGATTTTGATGTTTCAGCCTCGTTCTCTTGGATGCTAAAGGTTCACAGCTCCTTTTGCCTTAAGTAGGGGCTGTCTGTACTCAGCACTTATGAAAATCAGCCCTGGGTCTTTGCTCAGATTAACCATCAGCATGAGAACAGCGGCTGTTGGAAACCCAGATCTTCCTTTATCAGTGGGGAGTGCATTGCCGGCTGTGGATTTGGAGGACGTGGGACTTGGGCTCTGGACGTCCATCGCTTACCTCACTACTGAGCTGAAAACTTGGACCTGGCAGTTTTAGTATCAGTTAGAACAACTGCTGAGAAATCTGGGCTGTGGACACGAATGCGATATCTGTTAGTGCTGTGTTAAGTGACAGTGCCATCTCCACCAGTCATTTCAAAGGCCAATAAATGTATCTATGCAAAGGCTAGTCCGTCTCAGCATCCTGTCTCCAGCCATGGCCGGCAGTAAATGCTGATGAAGGAATGTCACACCATAAACTCATAGTGATCCTTCACCGGAATACTCTCCCAAGCCCCAGATGTGTGGCCGAGGGACTTCCCAATGTATCCAAAATGAATTTGTTTTCTCCATTAATTTCTCCAGTTGCCTTTGATCATTCGCAATGTCCAGTTGCAAGGAGCTCTGCAGACTGAACAGGCTTTGGTTGAAAAATTATTTTTCCTGGACTGAGTTGCCACCTGCAAGTTGCAGCAGCTGCCTCCCAGTTTTTGTACTGGGAGAAAAAGTGAACAATTATTCTCTGCTTACCTGCCTCAGCCCATTTTATCTTTATCACTTCCCTCCACAATAATTTCTTTTCCAGAGGTGTGGAAACCCAGTCGCTGCAGTTGTTGCTTATACAGATGCCGTCTATACTTTGTTGGTAACTGGCTCAAATACTAATATATCTCCTGGGTGCCCAGCTAGTGTCTGGCTGCTCGTTTGATGAACAATTTTTGATTTTTGGATATGTAACTGTGGAGTTATCCTGCAGTATCAAGGTAATATAAGAACTGTCCTCCCCGCTCAGTTTTTTTCTCCCCATCTTGACATGATCTAGGTTAATAATAACCAAGGGTTATGGGGAAGGGTTGATTTTTAGCCTGGACCCATTTGACTACCTGGTTCCCAGCCCAGTCCCAGGAACAGTTGTGGTAGCTGAGCTGGTAGTGAACTGTAGCAAGTGGGACATGGGAAGAAAGTTTTGCTGCAGAATGATCAAAACACAGGTCTAAAGTCAGGGCTGGAGCTTGGGAGCTGGTTAGACTGGAGTGTGGGTCTCCAGCTGAGGTGCTCCCGGCTGGAGGGCAGAGCAGTCTGTCCTTGGGCACGCAGGGCGAAGACCTGCCCACGCATCTGCTAAAGCCTCTTGAGAGCTGCTGGTGTGCATCGCCTGCGGTCTTTGGCCCATGAGTATCTCCTTCGCTCCATCACAAAGGCTGTGCCAAAACCTGACACTGTCACCCTACATACTTCTCCTGAACTTCCCTTTGACAGGAAATCTTGGGGGAAGGAGAAAAAGAGAGCACGCGGGTGCAGGGGCTGGAAAGGAAAGTGGTGCTTGTGATAACACAAGATCAGGTTTCACTGAGTCTTTTTTCAAACACCAATTGAAAACCACTCCTGCCACTTGACAAGTTTCCAAAATCCTCTTTCTTTCCAGGATCCACTCATGGCCCTTGAGTAGGGAGAAGAGGCTGTGAAATGAAAGCCCTGTTTGCTCTGTGAAAGAGCTTGACAATGTGTTGAGAGAAAGTGTTACTCGCTGCCTTCGAAGCATTCAGAAAGGTGTCCATTTATCTCTCTCCTTTCTTTTTTTTTTTTNTAAGGAATCTCTGGTTGTAATCCCTCTCTGGGATTTTTCACAGTAGTCTGATAATGTTAATATTTATCCTGGCTCAGAGATGAACTGACTGTGCTGTGTTCTCTCCTCTTTCATTTTATCTCTGTACATCTATTAGGTGTTCTGTATGTCTTTAGCTTTATTGACACTCAACCTGGGGCAATGACAGGTAAAACCAGCCTCCATCACATCTTTTCACCTCTCTCACCTCCAGTGGCTTATTTTCTTTGTTTGTTTTTATTAAATTATTTATTAAAAGACTAAAGATTTTAAGTAATGTTAGGAGCAGTTCAGTGGTCAAGGGATTTGGGGTGTCCAAGGATAATTCCTAGACTATTTCTTGCCCTGTATTAAAAAGTTGATTGCAGACTTCTGGCAGAAGGGTTGTGGGGACTTAGAGAGAGATGCTTGCCAAGAGTTCAGTCTTTGAAGAAAAGGACCCATGAGGTGGTGGAGTTTTCTTCCACTGATGGTCAGAGTGTTCTGGAGTCTCACCATAAAAGTCATTGAAAAGCCCATCAGGGCCTGCAGAACAACAATGGCCAGATGTAATTTGTCATGGAGACAATCAGAAGTTCCCACTCTGGGGGGTAGCCCAAGCAAGTGGAAAAGGGCAACAGTGGAGTTTCTTTGTATGGAATTAATGCCTGCCAACACTCGTGATTTTGTTGCGAATTTTGTGAACATCTGTATTTATCTTAAAGCCTCCTGCCCGGGAGTCAGATGAATACAGGAAAATCTTGGTTTGCATTTGTATAAAAATGAGTTTATAGGTCTCATGTGCCAAGTACAGCCAAGAAACAAGTAAGAAGGTATCTAAATTCTCTTTAAAACTGTAACAGTTAAAATAATTTCACAATCATTACTAAGAACCTGACTTAGAAAGTGGGAATGTTTGCAGCTGGCTGTACTTCCCCAGTGACCTCTGCAGTATCTACAATCCACCCTCACACATGCATGAGGATGATGTGGGAGTGGGGAATGTCCCTGAAACCACCCACAAGAGGATAGCTACTCAAAGTTACTGATTTCACCTCACACTTATTAATGCAGTGGAGCATCCTCAGTTGAGAGCACAGATCAGAGTTTGCTGGTGAATAAAATTTTGGAGATATTCTCTCTAATTTATTACTGTAGGGTTAGATTTAGTAACCTGTGAAATGGCATTGAACTGATGGAGGACCAGTTTGTGTAGAGTATGGTTTTACATGCAAACACACCATGTTTCTAGGATTGAAGTTTTTTCTTCATCACTTCTATTCCATCCAGAGCTGAGCTCATTTTAATCTTCCAGACCTTCTCTTACATGGGAAGCCTGATCCCAGGTCTCCTCCAAACTGCTGTCTCTCCTATAAGGAGCTCCACGTTACATCATTTCAGCTCATTTTGATTCATCTCTCATCTTTAGTGGCAAAGAAGAAAAAAGTTGCTGAATCTGGCAGTGTTATGAAGACTTTCCCACAGACAACACCAGAAGCAATGAAGACTAATGACAGTTTTATTCCAAAAGCTGAAATAATTACTATCATCAATAGCTCCTAGGATTTTTATTTCATTCATACACATTCGGTTTTGATCATCTGTAGACCTCTGACTGAAAAATAAACCCCCCCCTGTGAATCACCAGGTTTCTACAGGACAGGCAGTAAATTCAGCAATGTCTGCAGTCATAAAACAAAGGAGATGTGAAACTACTTTGTAGTTTCAGCGAGGTCAGATCCAGCAGCAACAATAAAGATGTTATGGTGTGACCACTAAGTGTCTGTCAATGGGAGCATCCACATTCCCAGAGCCGGTGACTCCAAAATCCCCCATTTTGCAGAAGCTGCTATATGGCAGGCTTTTAAAACTATGCTTACCACAATGATATAAGACTAAAAATCAAGCAAGAATTTTGCCGTGCAGGAAGGGGTTACTGTTCACCACTAAATGCTGGCTTGTCACAGGATGACCATTAATTATTACCAATAATGTTAATGGTAACTCAGCTTGTTATACTCTTAGCCCAAGTGTGGATGTTATTTCATACCTGATTTGCTTTTTTTGTCATTGTGTACTTTTCTGGTCATAAGCAACTCACAGACCATGTAAAGTTATGTCACATGCTGGGCCAGGGTAGCTGCTGGCCAAATTGATCAAGAAATTTTCAATGTGGTCTTTCATTTCTCTATAGCACAAACTGGCTAAGTGGCTGTCTGAAACATCTTGAGACATGAAGGCCCAGGGCGGTCAGGAACAGTCTTTCTCTCCCTTCTGAAAGTGCTGGATCAAGCCCTTTCAAACTGAGACAGAGGGAATCAGGCCAAGAATATTGACGGGAACAAATAATTTAACGAAAAGCTGCCACTGAAAATATCAATAGCGCAAAGATGAGGGCTTTTTTTTGAGGTCTACGCTGCAAGCAGCAACCTCCAGAGAAAATCCAATTCCCTACAGTCCGTAGTGTACCGTAGACACACAAACGTGTGTAACTTCACAGGTCAGCACACCCATCTGAGTGCTTCTTCCCTCCCCATGAAATCCCTGGATCTTGTAGAGGGGTATCACTGTCTAGGCAAATTCCATCATGCTGTATCAGGACTGACCTCAGAACTCGCTGCTACCAAATCATACCAGAGCTACATCTGCAGTAAGAAGTACCAATCCTACCCTGCTCCGAGAGAAAGGAAAATACATATGTCAATGTTACACCAGAAAATTCATACACTCCTTAATCATAATTAATTAATTCTTAGATTGCACCCCGGACATGGACACATTGCTGCCTTCTACTGCAAAACTCCTCCCATCATCTGAGCTGGCTCCTCTGAGCAAGTTTTCTCAGTCAAACAGACAGAGCCTTTTCCAGTTCTTCCACTAGATCGGCAAAATATATGCAGATTTATACAGTGAGGCACACGCTAAATACTCTGGGGGAAGGAGTAAAATAGACGTTAATCAGATATTAAAGGACTTATGAGACAGGGAGAAATACACATTTGGGCATAGTTTGGGGTTGGTTTTAAATGTTACATATACATATATACAATTACAATGTATATATGTGTATTATTGTTCTGTTTTAAACAACAGGATTGGATAGGCTAAGAAGAAATAAGGAAGAGGCAGGAGAAAAATATCTAATAACACTAACGTTAGGCAACTGTGGCTAATTTGCAAATGGATACCAAATAGAAACATGCTTCCTTTAATCTGTGTTGCTTTAAAAAAAAAAGAAAGAAAGAAAAAAGAGGAGGAGGAGGCTGGGGTTAGTAAGCTATCTGACAGTCTGAGCAGCTCATCTGTTTGCAGGGATTGGGTCGGGAGCAGATATTCCCAAGCGCCTTGCGTATGAAGTGCATCGGATATGGCTTTTGATCAGAGGGGCAAGGTGCTGCCTTCACTTCCCTGGGATGGCTCCCACTGGAGGCAAGTGGCTCCCACTGGAGGCAAGTACCTCCCAATGGAGCAAGGAGGGAGGGTTTGGTGGCGGTGAGAGGGACAGGGACAGCCCTGTGTTGAGTGTTTACGCCAGACCCTGGCCTTTCCCCTGGCTGTGTTCCTTGTAATTTCTGGAAATCAGAAATAAGCTGATGTGATTAGAGAGGAACAGATCTGGCTTAGCGCTCTTCAAGCTTAAAAAGGTGTTAAAGACTTGCCAAATTACAAATACAGAACTAATAGAGATCCAAAATAAGGATGGTTGCCTAATTCCTTTACATCGAGAGACAAAAATGAAGGGTGGCATTACTGTGATTGATGCACAGATAGCAGCCTGGCCAGTGAGAGATATCTTAAACACTGGTGCATGTTCTAAAAACATTTTACATCCAGCCCACCCTTGATGTGGGTAAGGACCAGTTTTTGCAGGCTCTTAGCTTTGGTGCTGGTTTGCTGCTGGTGACCCAGTGGAAGCAGAGTTTTGTGGTGTTACTTCTCCTAGGGGAGGGGCCAGGCTTGGTTTTTCTTTAGGTTACACTTTTTTTTTTTCTTTTTTTTTTCTTTTTCAATGCAATCTCTTGAAGTCATCTTGCATTAATTAGCCGTCTTCTTAACGACACTGTTGCATGTTAGACGAAGAGATCTCTGAATTCAAATAAGACTTGACCCTAAGAGGGACCAGCTCCCTGGCTTTTTCTTCTCATCTCCTTAAATCTAAAAATTGCTAAGTGATCTCTGAGGCTCAGGCTTTCCTCGGAGATTAGTGTAAGAAAAGCCCCAACATCTGCAAAAGTGACTGCTTTTGACAACCGTACAGATATCTTAAAGAGCAGGAATTTCCCTAATAAAACCCCTTAAAATAAGTCTTCTTAAGATTTCTTAATGCCACAGTGATCAGTTTGCATGTTTCAGAAATTCAAGAATTTTTTATCTGCTTTGGAAAGTTATGAAAAAAAATGAAGCAGGTTTATTTAAAGGGGAGAAGTATTTGAGATGCAGGAGAGACGGGTAGCAAAGCTTAGGAACTGGTGATAAAACCATAAATTGTATAGCTCAGGGAATTTGTGGACTGACTAAAAATGACAAAGCAAAGCAGCCCAAGTTGGTCATCAGAATAATAACAAAGAGGACTTTTACCAAGGAAAAAAAAAGCACGTGGACCCTCTGGCATTCCGTAGGCAATTTAAATAGCTTAATTCGGCATTGTTGTGATTAGCCATATGCCTGATACCCTGTGGGCCAGATCCTCTGCTGGTGTAAAGCAGAAGCTTTTCCCACTGCCCTATTCAGCAAAGCATCTTTATTAAAGACAGTGTTTAGGCATCTGCTGAAATGTAAGTGTGTGCTTAGATCCCGACAAAGACACTAGGAGTTAAGCATCACAAGGAAGGTGCTCTGGCACAGGGAGAGATTTAAGTAAATATATCCTGGAGCTGGAGCTGGGGCATGAGCCCCTCACCCAAATTTACCACGTATTTCTAGCTTCTTGGATGCTGGCACAAAAAAGCAAGCTGACTGTGAGATCCCAAAGCAAGGAAAGATGCTGCTGGAGGTATCTATAGGCTTTTGGTACCTGATCCTGCCCTCCTTTCCCCTGTCTGGAAGCTGCTGTAACTGCATGGATCTCCAGCCTGTGACAGAACCAGCTGTACCAAGTTATTAGGGCGGTCTACGCAGAGGGTGATGGGGCGGGCTGGGATGCCGTGCTGTTGTTTCCAGGGGTAAAATTCAGCCCGGTGTTATCGCCGCTCAACTCAGCAGATCTGCAGCAGGGCGAGTTGGGCTGAACATGTCAGAGGAACCCTCAAAGGAGAGCTGTCAGCACCCGCGCACGCAGAGGGTGTGCAATTGCAGCGCGTGCTTGAAGTGGTAACACCATTGACACGAACATATTTGAGGCTGGTTCCTTGAGTTTCAGTGAAAAAGTCCCACTGAGGGCAGGATTACTAGAGAATTTGGGGGTTTTTTTGATTGCTTTTTTTTATTGGGGTTTTTTGCCAGTTTGTGGGTCTCCAATAAAACAAGAAGGGCAGAAATTCAGGTGTCTGAATTTCTGACACCTTTCTGCTTGCCTGCTCTTGTACTTCATTCCCATAGAAACAAGTAGGTCTCAGCACCAGGTAGTCTCATTTGAAATTTTGTTTTGTTTCATTTTATTTCATTTTAATTTTATGTTCTAAAAAGATCAGAAGGAATCAAGGCAAGGCACAGGACTTCATCATGAAGATTTCTGTGGCAGCTAGCGAGAGGGATAAAACGGAATTCTACCAGGGATAAACTACACAAGGATACACGTAGATGTGGTTAATTTGCAGAGAGAGGATGCTGATGATATCTGGCTCCTGCTCTACTAGCCCATGATTGACAGGGTGAAGGAACTATTGGGGTACAGCACAGATTTTTGTGCAAGAGATGGCTATAGGTCCTGGGTATTCGTTGCAAATACATCCCACGCACCTCGTGTGCTGTGGGATGGGGCAACAGAAGGCAGCAGGAACCAACATATTAAGCCCCACACAAGTGTTTTTCCTCCTCCTTTCCCTTCGTGGGGACACTTTCCAGCTCTGTTTCAGAGCAGAGGGACATACCAGAATTACAGAATAACCCACTGAAACCAAGAAATCTGGTGCATGCCCAGCTCTAGCAAAGGTGGAGCAGGAAACAGATCAGGGATTAGACCTACGAAGGGACACAGGTTCACAATTACCATGTTAAGCCCTTCAGTCCAGCTGTAAAGCCTCCAAACCACTGCCTAGCTTCTGCTTGACCCTGGATGCTCCTTAAATCTTTTCGATGTGTTGGTTTGCAATGCTAAAATTCCCCCGTGCTGAAGAGATGTGTTGCAGGGCCTCCTGGGAGCACCCCCATCGTGCCTTGGCTGAGCAGCTCAGTGCCCCTTATCAGGTCCCAGAGATGTTTCTCAGTCTACCTTACCCATGATGTTCATCTAATAAAGACTCCCAATGCCTTGAACAAAACATAACGGTGATGGTGGCAGTAGGGGTCAGAGAGGGTGGTAGGAGACCTTGCAGCTAGCATCTTTTATCCCCTGTAGTTGTGTGTGTGTCTTTCCTCTGGCCCAGTGAATTGGTAAAGAATTTCAAGAAGTGCTATAGGTTAGGAATAGAATAGAATAGAATAGAATAGAATAGAATAGAATAGAATAGAATAGAATAGAATAGAATAGAATAGAATAGAATAGAATAGAATATTTCTGTTGGAAGGGACCTACAATGATCATCTAGGCCAACTGACCACTTCAGGGCTGACTAAAAGTTAAAGCAAATCCCAGAGTTAAAGTTATCCTAGAGCTGAAACTGTAGGTGCTCAGCGGTGGGAGACATCAGGTCAAATCCCTGCAGACAGGGGTGTAAATACATACATTGAGGGGGTTTAACAAGGCATGTGATACTGTGTGATCCACCTCAGGATTCTGAAATGTTTAATGGAAAGCTTAATTTTCTTTTACAAAATGTGGGTTTGGTGTTTTTTTTGTTTGTTTTGGATTGGTTTGTTTGTTTGTTTGTTTTGTCTTTTGGGTTTTTTTGTTTTAAGAAGGAAAGCAGGACATTTTCTTGATGGGAGCAGCTCAGACTATGGACTTCAGAGGGGAAAACCAGATCAGGCAAATTTCCCTCTCAACCTCTCTGTGTCTCAATTTCCTTACCTGTGAAATGGGCACAAGATTGCTTAGACTGTTTCTTTGAACGTGCCCCTGCACTGTGGGCTCCAGCATGTTATAAAAGGTGCAAATCAAGACTCAGGTGTTTTATCCCTGTGCAGCAGTATTAGAAATACTGCTCTGAGCAAGAAATAAACAGACCACCATAAGGAAAGTTTTATTTAGGACACTGCAGGTCTGGATTTGCTGCCAGCAGCCTAAAAATAACAAGAACTTGGAGTAAAAAAAAAAAATCCTTTCTGGTTTAATATCTCAATCAGGAAGAACTGTCCTTTTTAATTCAAACGCCGGGGTCTAGAGTTGTTTTCCCTGCAGATGCCGCGTTGTATTGGGAATATCAGGAGCTGCCAATTGCAATAACGGTTTCTAATTCCAAATTAATTCAGTGTAAATGAACTGTCAAGAGAAGATTGATTTGTTTTGGTAATTGCCCTGATGCAGGCTGCTGGGTGACAGCGGGAAAGAGCAAAGAAGGGAGCTTTGGCAGGTCTGGCTGAGCCTAAGGGTGGATTGAGGAGACGGAGGCCTAGCTGCAAATATCATCTGTCAGGACCACTGCTGAGCCCGATGCTTTTTTCCAGCCCTCAACAACGTCTTCAGGAATGAAGCTGAGGCTGCAAAACGCTCCTTGAGTTAAGGAGATCAGTGTGTTAAGCAATTAGGAAGGGGAAAAAAAAAAAAGACCCCCTCCATTGAAAGGGCGGCTCTTCATTCAGCCCCCACCTCTGCTCCGCTGCTGTATTGATGGGCCACCAGCCCTCACCTCCTCTGGGGTGGCAAAGTGACAGTCTTGCTCTGTCCCATGGCTGGGAAGGGCTGAAAATGAGGGACCTAAGGCCAGGCAAGGCTGGGTGCAGGAGGTGGAGGACCACCTGCTAGGGTGCAGAGGGGCATGCAAGCATGAAGTGCCAAATGGGACGTTTCATGCTACCCAAGGCAGCTGGAAGGATTTTGGTTTCCAGAAGAGCTCCATGTGGTTGTGTCTGATCTGCTGAGCCCCTCCTAAGGGCTTCATCTCCAGCCACAGCCTGCGGAGTCCACTTATACACAGACCCGCACCAGCACCAAGCAAGTCCATGCTAAGGCTGTACAGTCCACAGCATGAGCATCAGCTATACATATAACCCAAAAAGGTATTTTAGCAGGAAATTCAACGTGTTACACTTCCAGCAGTGAGGGGAAAGGCTGAACAAGCCAGGACATGAGAAGCAACACCGTCTGTAGACCAAAAGCAGACTTTAGAGGGTAGACACATGGCATTAGCTAATCTAATCCAGCAATGTGTAGGTACCTTAAAAGGAGCAATGACCAAATGATTTTTAATCCATATTACAGACAAATATATAAGCTTTGTAAAAACTACTCTGTAGATATAGCATTCAGGCTATTGCTACAGTCTATAAAACAGCAAGGCAAGAAAACTCCCAGAGCAAATGACACAGTAAACTCCCAAATGTTAATGAAGTTGCTTGCTAAAGCACTGCTGAACAAGCTAGCTTTTGCTTGCTGTATTTTTGGGGTTTGTTTTTGTGTGTGTGCTTAAATTCACCAATCAATACAGGTGCTGTGTGACTGAATTGCTAATGGAGTCTGTAGATTAGTTTATCAATAGCATTTAAATACTTTTCACACTTGCAGTAGATTTTGAATTATTTATTTGTTTCTGGTCAATTGCTTATGATCTCATTAGCATTAGTCTGTAAAGTGATACCAGAGTTGTTGGAATACTTTAAAGATTTCATGGCTCTGCAAATTTTTCTGGAGGAAGGAGGTGTCAGGGCTTAAACTCACAAAATCCAAGTCCTACAAAGAGTCCTTTTTAAGGCAGGTGATCTGCTAGCAGGAGAGGGGCTCTCAGGATCTGCTCATTGGGGGAAGGAAGGAAGCACGGTTATAAATCATCCTTGGAGATCGAGAGAGCTGGTGGGTGGTTATCGCTCATCCGTGCCCGGTGGATGTCACAGCCCTGGTTGCGCTCGGTGCTGCATATGCAGGTAGACTGCTGCCCTAGAAAGCTCAGCATTTACAGTGATTCCTGAAAATGGGAGGAAAGAAAACTGCCATCCTCATTCTGAATTTGGGGCACAGAACGGGTCATGGATAAGCCTGGGATCCCAAAAAGACCCTATAGCCACGCTAGAAAATGAACTGAAGCCTTTTGAGTCCCTTCCTCTACTCATCACGACGAATCCATTCATCCTCCTAATTAAAAAAAAGTTACAAATATGCTAAACGGTCTCATTTCATGTGTTGTGTTATTCTGATTTGGTGGAGGAGGGGTTGCATTGTCTTGACAGACATTAAAGTTGTCCTTTTGTCTTTTGATATGTCACGTGTGGACTCCACATAAACCTCATACCAAGCTGAATACATCTCAAAAGGGGTTGTGCCTTAAAAACATTGGCAGTATATAATTTATAAGTCTTATCAATGTACTTTAAGAAGGGTGGAGTAGATTAAATGTAAAGCCAGGACAGAAACCGATAGGAAGAGGCAGTGGAAATGGCACTTGACGAAGGTTGTGGGAGGAGAAGACTATTTAATCCTTAGCAAATCTTTGGCTGTTCTGGTGCAATAACCAGGACCATAAGTTAAATCTGATGGATGCCTGGTGAAAATCTGTTCCTGGAGAATGAGAAGAGTGAGCCAGGGTTCATTGTCTTCTGCTGAACTTGGATTCACTGTCCCTCCTCCTCTGCAGCAGAGCCCGTGGCTGCAGACACTTTTATGGTGATAAGAGGGAGAGGAGGGAGGACACCACGAGCCTCTCATGGACAACATAAAGTCTAGTGAAAATGACGCAACATCTCCCTGTAAGATGCCCCCAGTTTCCCTGAGGAATCTTACAACAATTTGCAGATGTGAACCGCTATTCCTGCCATGCGCACTGTACACCATCGGTGGAGAAACCCAGATGTGATTTGGTAGCAACCAGCGACACCTCACCAAAACGGGGACAGAGAGCCCTGCTGAACCCCATGGGGAAGGGCTGGGGGAGCAGTCACAAGTAACCTGAATACTGTATGAGACATGTGGTGGTGTTTTTGGCAGATACACACATTTTTTCCCCCCCGAAAGACTCTGGGACCTTGTAGGACACTGAGTCAGCTGGATCTCAGCTGCGACACTTTCTCCTTTTCTCTTCTCTTTTGTCTCCTTTGCTTTCCTCTCTCTTTCTTTTTCAGTTCAGCCTAAATAATGATCTAGGACAGCACTGTCTCTTTAAAGGTGGCCTTTTTAAGTGCAACCTAATCTTCTTCTATCCACTTGGACCTTGGATTTAAAAAATTTCACCAATCCGGATTTCCAAATCCTTGCAGATTCTAAGGGGGCTTGTTTATGGAAGTATCCTTTAGAAAACGGCTTAGACTTTAAGATGAGGAAACGCAGGGAGCTAATGTGAAGATTTAGGACTTTCTAGGAAGCTTGCAGTGCCTAAGCCCTGCTTGCTTGAGCAGTCTGAAGGTCCTTTTGCAGACTAAGAGGGATTAATACCCCTTTAACCAGCGGGGCTATGCACACATTCATAAATATACCATCTCTCTCTCTTTCTCTAATCGCTTCGCTCCCTAATCCACAATGATTTCTTAGGAATTATCATTTTATCTCAGCTAAATAAGCACATTCCTTGTGCTTTCCTGTAGAAAAATAAAATCTTTTAGAAGCTTTTCTTTTCAAAAGTGGTGCCATGAAAGTCAAGCTTTTATTTAAAACCTTGACTAAATAAAGGAAACTTTGTTTATTTGCTTCCGCAGAGAAGGGTGATTGGACACATCCGCTGAGCATCTGCCTGCCGTTCCACCCACTCCCAGTCCGAACGACTCGCCTGGAGTCAGGATCAGGCCTATTTATTTGCCCAGCACCTCGTGAAGTGACAACGTCTCTCTGAATGCTCAAGAGTCAGGTGGAAAAGGTTTTTGCAAATTACTGCTATTACTAACGAGATGATCGTTGAAAGAGACCATTTTTGAGAATCCCATAGACTCTTTTATGGGTTTTTGTAGGGCTTTCTTTACCTCTTTTTCTTTTTGGGTTTTGTGGTGTTTTTGTATGGTTTTATTATTTGCATTTCACTTGCCCAAGCTCAGGTAGCTTGCACGGGACTATTAGTTTTGTTTTCAGGAAATGTCACCCTTTTTTCGCAAGGAGCTGCACTCTGGGTTCTCATGCAGCAACATCATGCGGGCTGTGAACACAGCTGGGTTTATGGGGCTGATCTTGGGGCAGGGAGGAACTACAGGTAATGAGAAAGCTGACTTCTAATGGCATTTTAAAAAGAAAAGAAAATAGTTCTTTTTATTACTAAGAATATTGCACAGAAGTGAGTATTTCTTTGGTAAATCGTTCCCCACTTAGGCTTCGGTTTCTAAGATCACTTTCAAATCCAGAAATGAGTTCAGGCAAATTCCAGCTGACCTGAAACACTCAGCTCTGGGAAAGGCTTTGAGTTTAATATAAAAAAGCCTCTGAACTTCCTCTATTTCTAATTCTTAGTCATTTTAGTTAAACACTTGCATTCTGTCACAAAAAATACACATAACCTTGAGAATCAGTACAGCTGTCCTGCATGGGGAACTCCAGCACCTATAGGTTTTAATGTTCACAGGCCAAAAAGTTGTAATGAAGTATTTATTCTAGTGGATTTAATTTTTTAAATAGAATTAATAGGGAGAACATAAATGACAGTTGTAGAAAATCAAAACTGTTTTGGAGCGCTTCTGTTTGTTTAACATAAGAACATTTAAAAAACAATTTGGGATGGAAATTAAAATATATGTCTCTTCCCTTAGTAGATATAATAATGATAAATGAAGAATTAGAGTTATCTCCAAGTATTTCTGGAGTTCAGAGGTATTTGAATCTGTGGTTCCTTTTATGTCCTTCTCTACCGAGACCATTCAATGTAATAAGAAATGAAATAGTGTGACAAATCTGCTGCAGTCTTTTATTACTTACAGTCCCTATGGGCTTTATTTTTTCCTCTCCTAGCCCTTCTCCCCTGCCCCCTCCCCATGCCCTCAGTGATCAGAATAGAAATACAGAAGCCATAACATGGAAATATAGCTGTCCTACAATGAAATCTTTGTCCCACCAGCCGTGTTGGTAGTGAGCAGCCCCGGCTGGTGGCCATGGTCCCCCAGGTATGCTGAGGACTGACCCTGACAAAGGTCCTCCTATAGAAGGTGTGGAAGAGTCTCATTCCCTCTCCTTGTGCCAGGAGATCCTTCAGTGTTTGTGGCGCCTGCAGCTGGGCTCTGTGTAGAGCTGGCTTTTGTCCACCCTTGCCTGCACACAGGGACCTGCATTTGTAGCTCACATGAGCCTAGGGATGGGACTGACTGAACTGAAGCACTGTATGAATGAGTCTGACGTCTACCAAATGAAATCTGCTCTCGTATCAAACCCATCCCTTGTGGAGAGGTGCCTCCAGTTGCTGTTGGAGGACATTTTCCCCTCCATAGCTCTGCCACCATGGCATGTGGCATCTTCTTTTGCTGTAGTTGGCAGGTCTTCAAAGCAACCAGACCAATGGAGGGCTGGTATTCCTGGCTCTGGTTCTTAACCCGTGTTTGCCTACTGATCGTAGTGGGTCCCCTCATGGTATCAAAGGACTTGGAGCCCTTCTGCCACGAGGATGTTTCCAGTGTTGTTTCCCAAATCCTTCTTGCAACAGCAAAAATATCCCTAGTGCTCCAAAGGCTCTCAGTTAAACCTGAGACTGATCTGACTTTAGGGAGGTTTGTACCTGGGCCGAGGCCCAGACTTCACATCTTTCCATACAACTCTTCTGCCCTAATGCTCACTGAAAGCCTGAAAGTGGCTGGGAGGATTAGCTAATGGGTAATTTAAATGGGTCATTTCGTAAGAGATGTGTATGATAGGCAAGCTTGAAGCCTTGCTTAAACCCTGTAGCTTTGTCTTGTCTCTGTGTGTCTCTTTGTGCTCTTGCCATATGTCTCTTGGCTACTTTTTCTGTTCTCATCTTCCACCCCATCAATTGCAGAACTCCCTTTCTTTGTCTTCTCAGCCAGTCTCAGCTAAAGCTCATTTTTGTCAATGGGAGTCATAGATTAGGCCTTCAAACCCCATCTGACAATGAATCTTCCACACATGGAAACAGAGAAAAAAGATTAGGTTAGGGAAAAGAGCTTTATATGTCCCCGCACATACATACACAGATTTATTCTTTCTTTTCTTATCTTTGTGTTTCTCATTTAGACTGAAAGATCTGAAGGGTAGGAAATTTGTGATACCGAGCCCAGAAAAGTATACATAAAGGATGCTAATGCCAAGCATAGTTACCACATGCCCATGGCTTAATAATCCACATTAGGTCTGGAAAAACAAACATATTATGCCTTACACATAAAATCTCTTTTAATGGAATTTGAGGAATTAAAACACAGA
The DNA here is from genome assembly GCA_013397275.1 of Burhinus bistriatus. NCBI lineage: Eukaryota > Metazoa > Chordata > Aves > Charadriiformes > Burhinidae > Burhinus > Burhinus bistriatus. The sequence goes on from VYXH01012694.1 coordinate 740,637, forward strand.
ACGGGGGTTTATCAGCCTGTTGCTAGGAGGGCGGCAGTCTGTGTTTGCTTAAGGAATCATCATCAATAATCCCTTAATCTAATCTCAAAATATAGAAAGCTGCTGCACCAGACTGACCCTATTGGATGCAAGCAGTAAGCAACAGAAGAAAGTGATGGGGTTACCCAATAGCAGCTGTTGAGTTACGACTGTATCCAGGAGAAGGCCATGCGCGCAGACACCTCGGAAGCATATGAGGAGGCTTTTTGTCAACGAATGGACCTCACCAGAACAACCACATTGTAGTATTTCCCCAGGAACAAAAGGACCTAAGTCCACAAGAATGTCCATACAGGGCCAGGCCAAATGTCTGCTAGAAACAATATTGATCCTATTTCTGAAAGTGCCCAAAAGGGAGGGTATAGGGAAGAATAGGGGACACTTTCCCATAACACTCTCTAGCCTCTGGCATTTTGCTGTTCAGACCTAGAGAGCCAGTGGTGGTATCTTGGAACTGAACATCTCTTGGTGTTTTTTATTCCATTAATTTGTTCAGTTGCCTTTTGAAGCAATATAAACTCTTAACATCCAAATATCACTTACTGGGGAGTTTCATAATGTATTTACAAGCTCTGGTTGTGTTTGTTTTGGATCACCATTTGTTAGTGTCATTAGGTTATGTCTACTTCTTGTACTGGAAGAGACAGTGAACAAACAACCCTTATTTGCTGTCTCTGACCTTCTTGCCACTTTGTAGAGATAGAAATGCAATTTCAGATGCCTTCCCAGGAGTGTATGAGCACAAGGAATACCAACAATCTCCCAGAATCTTACGTAATTTTGCTTCCATCTCTTTGAAATGCTTAAATAGGGAGCTTGCAATCCAGACACCTAAATAAGAAATGATGTAAAAAATGGTGCAAGCACCTGAATTCACAACTGAAATAGTACAAGCCTTGATGTATTTGATGCATGGGTAACATGCAGTGGTGTTTGTGTGCATGTGAGAGATGGGGTAGCAGAGCACAGGAGTAAATTGCTGCTCAACCCATTGAACAGTTGGCAGTCTCTTTCGGGCAGCCACAACAGAGCCAAAAAGAACCTCCAAAACTTGCTGCACCATTCTACAAATGTTTCTGATAACCCTTTTTTGCTGCTAAAGCCCTCTGAAGAACAGTTCTGGCAGCAAAGCTGGAGACTTCACATGTTTCACATGTTGACAATCCAGAAGGATGGAGGTTATATTTCAAGGTGAGCACACTGGCCCTGGGTCAAATCTCTCATAAATCACTAACTCTTGTATCTCCGATCCAGTGCCTAGGATGAGCATTGTGATTTACTGCTTAATTCAGAACTCAATTCAAAGTCAATTGAAGTCAGGAGGTTGACATCAAGAAGTTCAGCCCCTAAGGCTATTTAAGCAGGACTTATTGAAGGAGCGACTTACAGACGTGAACCTTCTGTCTCCTGCTGTTCGCTATTTTTTATTTTGATCAATGTGTCTATGTTCCCACCTCCCATCCCACCTCTTGGAGTTCTGATCTCTACCATGGCTCCAAAGTCTGCAAAGCAGTCAATGTCAAAGTTTTTCTCGTCCCATGAGAGAGGGGACAGTCTGGCAGGAAATGCCCACAGGAGCACGTGAAACAGACAGTAGGAGCTCTTCTCCTTTTGCTGAAGCTGACTTGAGCTGAACCTGGCCTGGGGAACAGCCAAGATTTCAACCTGTGTGTCATATCCTGGACATCTTACATTTCCTACCCAAGTCGGGGAACTGATTATAACTGTTGTCTTTAATACCCATCCTCCTCCCCACTGACAAGTGCCTAAGATAAGGCCCACCCTATCTCAGCCAACTACACTCTTCCCAGTTCCTAGGATGATTCAAGGTCCATCTTTCCATCTTGTCCCTGAGACCAGACCCTCCAAGCCTCTGGGCTATGAACAAGACCTCAGCAGTTCAGGGCCCTAGACAGCACTAGGAGGCCATGCTTAGTGGAAGACCCATAGATACAAAGACCTGGGGGCCTTTGATGATGTCCCTGGGTAAAGCCAAACTGGTTTTCAAAGAACAGCCAGGGTAAGTATGCAGAGAGATGTTATTACTCTGAAGGGTTTCCTGCTATTCTGAATGCCTTCAGCAAGATCATGAGCATTTTCAGCTTTCAGTGGGACAACACCTTTTGGTCCTACCTAAGGGTAACCATCAGCCTTGCTTCTTCCCAGAGCAGAGACCTGGATTGGGCTTTCAGAGTCTGCCTGGCCCAAATAGTCCTGAGAACCCCTGTTACGCCATGAACCGTGAAGCCTGTGTGGAAAGTGACACTTCTGCAGTGCTGCTCACCTGTGTGGGGTCTGGGATGTCTAATAAGGTCCTAAACTGTCTCTCCAGCAAGAACTGCCATGGTCTTTCTGCTCTACCAGACTACCTGTTTTCCAGAAACTTACAGAAACTTCCTAGCTGTCTAGGAAAAGCATCTCTTGGAGACCTCTGTTCAATGTGCCAATGGATTCAGAAGAGATTTGGGGGAGTAAAAGGGGGGAAGGAGCTGAGGAGAAGACAGATGAGCACACACACAGAGAGATGGGTTGCTTCCATCGATATCTTTTTCAGGAAATCTTGGAAAGGCGTGACTACAGCAACACAAGATCTTCCATGGCTGCTCCTCAAAGCTCATTGCAGTGGGCAGTGGGGACCCACCCACTTGAGGGCCAGAGGGAATGATGACATGAAGGTGGATAATCTTGAGGTTCATCTAGCTTCGCCACTCCGCTCGGTCAATGCCCTACCAACAGTGCCGCCTGCAGGAAGATGAGGTTCCACCCCCTCCTGGCCGCCACCTCCCCACTAGTGCAGCAGCAGCCAATCCAGAGCCAGGTCTTCTCCTGCCCAATAGCGACCTCCCCATGCAAATGAATGGAGGTGGGACCCACATCACATCAGCAGAGGCCAGCCAATAGCTTCAGTCCCACGCAGGTCGACCAGGAGATGAGGAGAACCATGGCAGGGATGAGCCCTGGTGGCCTCTGTCCTGACCATATGGTTCCAACACTCCCAAATCTTGTCTAACGGTGATTTTCCTTAGACGCAATCCTTTGAGGTGTTAAATCTAGCTTTAACTTATTTGGCTGATCCAACTTAGATCAGATTATGTTTGTATTTATTGGGATTTATGGATGTATGATTGCCTCTGAGCCCATATGGACAGCTAATTTGTCAATTAGAGCAATGCTGATCATTGCAGAGGCATGGCATAGGCTGTTAAGCACCATTATCGGTTTCAACCAGGTCTGACCTTGAGACACACATTTATTTTGCCTGACAACCTTTTATTCTCACTGCCGGATTACAGATATGTAAATTGGGCTAAAACCTTGAATATTCATCTTAGGTACGTCAAAAAAATCAGAACTTGTTGGCAATGAAGAATATAACAGGGAGAGCTGTTGAGCTGCATGCAGAGAATGGGACCTGCTTAGATCTTGCTTTGTATGGTACTTGTGGCAGTGGTAGGGTTTGGGGCCAGGATGTTATGGTGGTGTCCTGGGAGTCTAATTAAAATCAATGGCTGGTTTTCCAAGCAGAGAGAGGTCAACTCTGATTGCTAATTAAAAGCCGTTATTCCCATTTTGCAGTAGATACAGCAAAGGCAATTTTCCCCTAAATCAGAGGTAAATGGTGTTAGCTGATGATGTTGTACCTGGCAGAAACAGTCAGTTCCTCCATGCTGGCACCATCCCAGTGACCAGTAGGAAGGCTGGGACAGCCCTGTCTTTTGGCCAGGCCTGAACGGGTGGGATAAGAAGGTGGCTGGCCTCAGAGGTGTGTTAGAAGGCTAGGCGAGAGGCAAAGAAGCTCCTGGTGTGAGGTCAGCCCTGCTTTTCTGCTGTCCCATCAGGCTGTTCAGATATACTGTGGTGAGCTGAGCTGCATGTAAATGTGAATGTGGGATGTGTTTGGGCCAGCTGATCTATATAGGTTAATTGGATTCCTGGGGATTAATCTCATCTAACTCTTTAGAAATGAGGTGTCTAGGCATCTCCTGTGACCAAGGGATAGGGTACCTGGTGGTCATGGTGTCTGAGGGATGAATCATCATCTGCAGGTGCTGATCTCCCCACTGAATTGAGAAGGAAGTTTCACTACCCTCTTAAATGAAATGCCTAAATTTTAAACAGCTACCATCAAGAGAGATGAATGCTACTGTGGGTATGGGATGTAAATGTGGGCCTGGAGAGGGGAGCTAAGTGCTTCTTAACCAGCTTCCTTGCCTTCCTCTCAGGCTCCCATGACCACATTAGTCAGATACTTCATAAATCATGTGTCTGAAAGAGCAATTGTTCCACACACGTCTCAGTGATTCTGTGCTTGTCACCTTGACCCTGGTGTTTTACAGAGAACAAAAATTACACCCACACCTGTTAAAGGACAAGACTAGGCACTGAGGAGGAGGATTGTTTTAGAAATATGCCCCCAGCCTTACTGACTGTAAGGGACTTCATCATGTAGGTGATTTAGAGGACTAAATTTGTCAATCTAATCTACCATCAATACTGAATTATTTCTATTGTAGTCATTGAGTCTAGAATCTAAATCAAGAGAGATTTTGTTTGTTTGGCTGGTTGGGTTTTTTTGGTTTTGTTTGTTTGTTTTTTCTCTAAGAAAATGCAGATTTAGAGGTACCTGAGCAGTAGGAAATCATATCAGTTCTTCCAAACTGCTTAATAAATTGAGAAAAGGGGAAGAGAGGAACATTTCACTTCAGTAATTCACAAATGGCCATTATTCCCAATGAAGCTCTTTTGTTTTTCTCTACCAGAGGAAGGGAAATGTCATTGATGCTGATTTGCTTGGAGAGACCCATTGGTCAGAGTCCCACAGCATGAGCGCTTAGGGGGGAAAAATATCCCACAGTGGCAAAATTTGACTCCAAAAATAATAAGCACGAAACATATTAACTCTTCAGAGTGAATAGTGTGGTTGCTTGTTTACCAAATGGGACGTATAAATTCATTACAAAAAATGTCTTTCATCGCCCATATGCTTTCTAACCTAATCAGCTTTGAATCCTGCTAAATCCCAGATTGAGATAACAAATGAACAGCTCAGCTCATTGGAAGAAAGGCAGCGTCTTTCCACTGGGTATTGAAAAGAGGCAAAGGTCAAATATTCCCCTGCAGGTCACCCAAAAAAGAGATCATGCCGATAACACCTATGCTTTTGTGTGCTAAGTAAGTATTACTGAAAGTGAAATTCATAGCAAACACAACTAAAGGACAAAGCTTCAGATTAAGACTCACATGGTGGCTTTACACAGGATGGAACATCATATCCTAAAAGAAGGTTTTGCCTTCCCAGTCACATTGGGATGATATTTACAAGTCAGAGATGGAGATGCTGTTGGCTGGTATGCCGAACCAACACAAACAACAGGCCTTTGGCTCTGACCAGCTTTCTCCTGGGCTGTAACTGGGGTGGCCATTCTGCTGGTCGGCACCAGGTACAAGCCACTGCCCCTTGCCATGAGTTGTGGAGCCATGAGGAGTATCACAGTGATTTGGAAAGGAGACGGGGTGGGTCACAGCATGCCTGGTCTACAGGCAGTGTCAGATGGGCTGTCCTGGGAGACCTTTCTTGGGACAGCTGCAAGCCAGAAGTGGGTTAAGTGGGAGTGGGACTGTTTGGATGGGCATTTTTATAACTTTCACTTTTTGTTGTGTTTCTGTGATATTTCCATTGAAGTTAAACCAAACCTGACCTCCAAACACAGTTTTTACAAACAGTATTTGCCCCTCCTGTAGACAGGTGCAATATCTGGTGAACATGAGTGGGTTTTGGGCTATCTGATAGTGTGAGAAACCCTTCCTGGCATCGTTACATGGGCTACTGATGAAGTGGGTGCAGAAGACAAGATAAACTGTGCTATTCCTCCAAAGAGCGGGCAAGAGAGGCGCCAGGACTTCAGCACTCATCGGCTGGGTTGACACCTATGGGAAATAACACTATCCCTGAACCAGAGCTGTGCAAGAGGCTCCAGTTCAGTTCAATAGAAGGATGTCAGGGATTACCTCCTTTCTAGCCCACGCTTTGTCCCCCTCGCAAACAAATATTTGTCAGGAGTTGAGTACATTTGATCTGAAATGTCTGTAAATGTCAAATAAATTTTTATCATAGTTATTTCCTCCTCCAAAATTGGTCCTTTTGGATTCCCCCCTCCCTTCTTTTTCTTCTTTTCTTTTTCTTTTTATTTTTTTCTTAGAGTAAAAAACTTTGCTTCTTTCTCAGCTGCCAATTGCTTAAAAAAATGCAAGTGTTAGCACAAATTTTTCAGTAACTGCAAAAATTGTTGATCAGTCAACAGTTTTCACAGAGGAAGGATCTATGCTTTTCCATAAGGCTGTCATATTTATATTGACAAGGATTCTGTAAGGTGTTTCCATGAACATTTGTATCTATCTGTGCCTACAATCAACAGATTGCTTGCCAGAAATTAAAGAAAATGACCAATTTAGCTAAGGTGCCATCTCATGTTTGTTGTCCTACTGTCCAATATTTATCAAACCATATAAAGCTTCAGTATTGTTTTAGGAGCTAAGCACAAGGTATCTCCTTGGGCACTGGGCTGTTGGGTGCCACAACATTTCTTGGTTTAGTTCCTCCAGATCACCTGAGCAAGAGTACCTCAGCTGTGCCAAATTTGGGCTACTCCACCCCAGTAAGATGGGCTAAACCCATCCCTGGTCCCACACAGGGCGGATGAAGATCATGCATGGAGATGGGACTGGGATCCAACTCCCAGGTTTGCTGTCAGTGTTGACGTGCCCTTGGTATTTTCTCATTGTTGGAAAACCACTGGTGTTCCTGTTGCTTTAACTTTGGAGCTCCATAGTTTGGGATTTTAGGGAAAGCCTCTGGATAGATCAGTTCTTGAACGCCGAGGAGGATAACATCACCCATACCCATCATTCTGCTATTGCATAAAAGTGCTCCCGGCTGAGGGCTAGATTAAGCTCATCTATTTGAGTTAACAAAGAGAAGGTTAAATGGTGACTTGACTTTCATCTATAAATACCTTCCCAGGAAGCAGAGTTCTGGTAGCAGACAGCTTTTTAATCTACAGACAAAGCCGAACAAAGCCCAATGGCTAGAAGAGGAAACAAATTAATTTAGAGCAGAAATGAGGGGCAGACATTTAGGAGGGAGGAGGATTAACCATTAAAGAATGTTTCCAAAAGAGGTTGGGTTCTCTGCCTTTCCCTTCTTGGTGGCACAGCCTTTCTGTTTGCTCAGACCCATACCATGAGGATCCTGGAAAAACAGGTTGGAACAGGACTTTGTGGAAGAATGAACCCATTTTTGAACTGCTCTTAGGATGTCCTTCCACATCATATCTCTCTTCACCCAGGCTCATCTTTCTACTTGTGCCTCCTTCTCTACAGATCACTCCATTGCACAAAATTGTGCTCAGAGAGGCTGGACATGACAACTGAGCTGCCAGATTCAGGTTGCTGTTATTCCTTAATTTTTCACATCAGAAACACACCTTTGATTTTAGGTTTTCAAATAATTTTATTATAGAGGAACTTATTAAAAACATTAATAAGAAAAAGGTTACATTTGTAAAAACCAAGAAATCAGAAAATGTTTGTAGTTTGAACAAATACTGGAGAGCAGAAATTTTTACTTTAATTTATTTTTTATTTAAACATTCTAGGGAAGCTTCAAATTTGGATTAAAAAAGAGGTAGGGGTTAAAAGCAACTTTTGAAATTTCACTTCTGAGCGCTTTCCCATAATATGCAATAAATTGGAGAATAAAAGAGAGATGAAAAAAAGTCAGCCCACTAAACTCTGTAACTAGTTTTAGGCTTCAAAATAAAATCAAACTCTGAGTATTTGGTAGCTTGTGTTAAGGCATTTTTTATTGGTGATGCTGTGACCCTTACTCGGTTTGGCTAATGAATTTCTAGTTTAGGGAAGGTCTGGTTTTAACTTACCTAAAATCATCTCATAAACAAGGTGAGGAGATGAAGACAATAAATTTAAGAACAAGAAAAGATTTAGTTAGGACACCTAATTAGGATTTCTAATCAGGAGTCATCAAGACCTATAATTAGCAGGGTTGTTCAGACTCATTGCTTTCTCTTTAATGGCCATAGGACATCCAAATGGTTTTAAATTATGTACCATGGGCTCCTAATCAGTTTATTGAACATCATAAATTGTTAAAAGGAGTTAATAGCTTGTGTTTCTTGATAGAAAGTGCTAATACTCGAGGCAGAGAACTCATCAAATGAACCTCGTTAGAGAGGGGAGGAGGGAGATTGTGTCTCAGTGTCTCATTTTGTTTTAGTAATTAGCTTTTACTGGATTATCCGATCCAAATCTTTATTCAGTTTACTCTGTCAAATCTAGTTTGCATTTTAAATGGAAAATTGACACGGGGAACAATTTGTCTCCTGACTGGGTTAATGGGTCCAGCTGGTCGGAGGCACTGGTGAAGAGTGGGGGTTATTGCGAAAGCCCAGCAGGGGGGACCAGCCGGGGGGGCTTCCCCAACAGTTGATGTCTTCCAGCCTTCGTCCTTGGCATGGGGCACCCTGCATACGGACGGCCATCAGATGAACACGTTCCCCACTGCAGCTCCGGTCCCAGCCCGGCTTCTGCCCCGGCAGCCGAAGAGCAGCCGCTTGTGGAATTGCTGCGACCCGGTCCTGGCTTGCCCCTGAGAGTAGTCAGGGACCGATGGCACAGGGAGCATGCTGATGTAAAGTCATCATCTGGGAGCAGATCAGCTGGTTCTGAGCAGGTTTTTATCTCCTACAGTGGCCGGTACAAACTGCTTTAGCAGAAGTTGTAAGAATGCTCCTGATGGACAATTAGAAAAAATTCTCCCTACAGGGAGAGCATTTCTTAAATTAACGAAAGGCCCCTGGCGTGAAGTGAGTCTGTGGGTATTAACACCCACCTTACCTGCTGTGACAAGATGCGTTAACATGCAGAAATCCCTGCTGTTTTACTGGCTGCGTTTGTGGCATCACCTGTCCATGTGGTTTTGGCTAACACAAGGTTTAAAGGTTTAGTGCAAAACATTAACAGCTGAAAATGCTCAGTGTAAGGGTGCTGCTGTGAGTCCAGCCCAGTTGATTCAGCACCGAGGTATGGCTCTTCCCTACAGTGCAATGAAAAGAGTTGAGCAGAAGCTCCAGATAACAAAGCAGTCTCCCACTGCTACCCCACTACACAGTCCATCACATAGAATCATGGAATCTAGATTGGAAGAGACCTTTAAGATCATCAAGTCCAACCATAAACCTAACACTGCCAAAACCACCACTAAACCATGTTCCTCAGCACCACGTCTACCTGTCTTTTAAATACCTCCAGGGATGGCGATTCCACTACTTCCCTGAGCAGCCTGTTCCAATGTTTGATAACCCTTTTGGTGAAGAAATTTTTGCTAATATCCAATCTAAACCTCCCCTGGTGCAACTTGAGGCCATTTCCTCTCGTCTTATCTCTTGTTACTTGGGAGAAGAGAGAGACCCCCACCTCTCTACAGCCTCCTTTCAGGCAGTTGTAGAGAGCGATAAGGTCTACCCTCAGCCTCCTTTTCTCCAGGCTACATAGTAGCGGCTCCAGCTATTACCTTGTTGACCAAAAGCTAGAGGGACAACCACAGTGTATTTCAGTTTTCAGGGGTCCATTTCTAGGACTCATGGTTTTTGCTTTTATTTTTTAATCTTTGCGTGACTATGGCATATCAGAAACTAGTGATTGACCTCCCATAGCTGAGTGTGTATGACAAGGTGGCCGATCTTAGGATCACCAAGGTATGTTGGCGTTGGAGACTTGCAGCTCTGCAGGTCCTGCACTGAAGATTTTCTTTATGATTGGTTCGATGTCAGGAAAAAGCCAAGCTTTGAGGTAAAAGCACAAAAATCGTTTATCCTTCCAAAAATCTGGGGTGGATGGCACCTTGCACATTTCCGTGCAAATGCTGCCAGCTTCCCTGCATTGCAGGATTGTCCCAACCCATCTGGGACATCTGGTTGCTGGAGGTTTTATGAACCCTGTGACAGGTGCTGGTATTCATCATTCCGGAGCAAGTTCTTGTCTTCTTTATCCCTGTTTATGTCCACAGTGTGCACTGAAATATTGTAGGAGAAAATCAGACCCAAGATAAGCATTGCTCAGAAAAAAAGTAAGAATTGGGTTTCCACATAGGGCGAAGTATAGCCAGTTGCTGAAATTATTCCAGGGCTACAGTGCAAATTAATTGAGTTTACCTCCCCTGATTAGTAATGTTATTAATCACTTTTGTACTGGACAGGTCTGCAGCTGGATGAATGAGCTCCTGTGACTCCAGCTGAGCAAAGAGGTGCCCAAAGCTCCTGGACCTGACCTGAATGGGGATCCTCTCAGTGCTGCTTGACCGAGCAGCCGCTGCATAGGGAGTTGGTGTCTCAACCCTGGTGAGGACTCAGTGACATACCCAAAGTCACCTGGGGAAACCTCTGGCAGAGCAGGGACCCACAGCTTGTTGGTCTTATAACACCACCTTCTCCCACTGTGATCCCCACTTCAGGAGAGTGGCTCGGCAGCATCCCGCAGGAGAGATGTCCCTGGTTCAAACATCGCGTCCCCCGCTGGCTTTAGGGAAGCGTACAGAGACACCTGGGAATGAGATTACAGAAAATACCACGTCTCTTGCAAGCCTCTCTGAACCCATGGAATAAGACAAAAGAGATTCATCCCCTTCTTCCTACTTGGGAAGAGGGGTCGGGAAAGTGAGTCTTTCCATGCTAATGTCACACAATTACCTCTTAACTGCCAAAACAAATGGCAGAAATGGGGAAAGTGACACCAAATCAAAAATGTCACAGGTGATCGATTCATGTCATCTACCGTTGCCGCAGCCGAGGCTGGTGAGAGAGACACAGTGATAACACAACACTAATATTATATTACAGCCTTCACGGCACCGAATGCCAAGTGATGAATATGTGTCACTTTATGTGTCGCTCACTCTCCGGGCCTGGGCGGGCGAGCATGGAAAATGGAGTGTTCAGGATTAATGATATCGAAAATGATAGAGAGGAGATTGAAAATTCCTTCCTTCCTGAACCATGCAGATTGAAATGTACCTCAGAGCTATCTCTTGCTGCCCTCCTCCTCCGCCCACTTTTTAAAGGTCTTTTCCACAGCATTTTGAAGAAGAAAAGAGAAAAGAAAAGAAAAGAAAAGAAAAGAAAAGAAAAGAAAAGAAAAGAAAAGAAAAGAAAAGAAAAGAAAAGAAAAGAAAAGAAAAGAAAAGAAAAGAAAAGAAAAGAAAAGAAAAGAAAAGAAAAGAAAAGAAAAGAAAAGAAAAGAAAAGAAAAGAAAAGAAAAGAAAAGAAAAGAAAAGAAAAGAAAAGAAAAGAAAAGAAAAGAAAAGAAAAGAAAAGAAAAGAAAAGAAAAGAAAAGAAAAAAAAAGGGAAAAGAGAAGGGAGGGGAGAGAAGAGAAGAGAAGAGAAGAGAAGAGAAGAGAAGAGGAGAAGAGAAGGGGAGAGAAGAGAAGAGAAGAGAAGAGAAGAGAAGAGAAGAGAAGAGGAGAAGAGAAGAGAAGAGAAGAGAAGAGAAGAGAAGAGAAGAGAAGAGAAGAGAAGAGAAGAGAAGAGAAGAGAAGAGAAGAGAAAGAAGAGAAGAGAAAACTTTGTAGTGTTTTACTTTGAAATTACTTCCTCTGCTCCTCATGCTTTGATTTACAATGAAGGTTCCCATCTTTAGGTGTTTGTCTGTTCTCACACAGACAGCTACAGCACAGAGTATGTCCATGATTTTAATCCAGGACCACCGCTTCTCAGCTAAAATCCTGACATGGCCAGAAAGTTGTGGCTGGATGGAGGTCAGTGTGTGATGTGTTATGATTAACAAGTGATCTTACTGAGAGCTCTCAATAAAACCAGAGCACTTTAATGCTCATAACTTCCGGTTTGCAGCCTTCAGAAAATTCAGTTAAAAATTAGAGCCCCATAGTGCCGGTAATTTTCCACATCTAATGAGAAGAACTGATAACAGAGAAGATGGATCACAGCTTTAGGGATGAAGTGACCTGGCCAATGTCACAGGCAGAGCTGATCTGATACATGGCTCCTCCATTCATATTCACACACAATTTATGCATAAGTGCTGCAAGATGACCCATTCCCAGGGGCCCAGAAACTGCAGACACTTTGGGGAGGCTGGAGAAGGTTACAGATGTGTGTTTATGTAGCTGCAGGATTAGCCCCTGCCAGCCCACGGAGAGATGGTTTTGTGCAGACACCCTGCTTGTCCCGGTCTCTGGCTGAACGCTGGTTCTGTGAGCTGCAAGGCCATTCTGCAGCACCTGGAGTTGTCGACCGAGGTGTTTTCTAGACTTGGTTGGGACCCGGTGAGGTGGGGAGCCTGGAGGGAGTGTAACCAGGGACAGGTCACCCTCTGTGTCTGATGGTGGGTGCTTGTGACCGTCTTGCTTTTGAGGAGTAAGGTTACCTCCTCGTGGCTGTAGGCACGCTAGTCCCAGAGCTTCGGTTTGGGTTTATCCTGGGCTTTTGCAAGGGTGCCTCAAAGCTTTGACAGACAAAGCAAAAGAAGGAAAGAAAGTTTTTAATACCTTTTTTCTATACTTTCTCCTTTACCATTTTTTTTACCTCCCTGTTACTTAATTGGGTCACCTCCCCAGGTGGGACGAGGGCTTATTCTCTCCTTCCAGCTACAGTGGAAACCATCTACTGCCTTGCTGTGCCCTCACCTGATATTACACACACTGCTTTTCCAGCAGAGCTTGGAGCTTTTTGTCTTTGAGGCATGGTTAATGGGGACAGAGCCTGTTTTGTTAAGCAACCGAGGCAGCATAATGGAACAGCCTTTTTTTTTTTACTTTCTTTCTTCTTAACCCATTAGGACTTCTGAGAAAAGTGTTTCACGCAGAAAAGAGAGCGAGATCAAATCACAAAAAGTCGAAATGGGTTGCAAAATTTGTTTGAACGTCATGTGAAAAAAAATGCTAGGATGGCTTCCTCACACTGACTGCCAAATACGTGCCCGACTTTATTAGCCTCTACTGAAGAATGAGCACTAATAGTGAATGATCTTAAGGACTCACAGCCGTTAGTTTCATATGGCAATAGACTGAGATTGGAGGAAGAAACCCAGAATCAACTAAGAGTGCCTAATTAATTGGATTATAATTACATTTGGAAAGCTAAAAGGTAATAGATCTGTTCGAATTACGATCATCACAGGCTCTTCAGGGACAGACTGTGCAGTGTGAAGCACTTGTGCGTGATCACCAGAGACACGAAGAATTAAATGACTACAAATATTTTAAATAAGAGCACCTGTTCACTAGTGGGAATATTGGCTGCCAGCTCGGCTGGCATGAACAAGTTTGCTTTGAGATTGCAGTCACTGACCTGTTGTATTACTATTTTTTTAAAGGATACCTAAGCCAAATATATTACCCTTGGTGTGGTCCATCGCTGGAAGGATTGAGCCCCAAAGGAAAATGAGGGCCTGGAGATTAAGCTTACATATGGCTAATGCTTTCCTAAATTGTAACTCAAAGGGGCCACACACCATCATTGGACACGTATTTCTGTCTGTCTTTCCCGACTCTTTTATCTCTCTTTACTATCCCTGTGAGCGTGAAGTGCTGACTTCCCCAGCCATGAATATACTTTTTTGGCACAAACTCTTGTGACAAAATAAAGGAAAATGGAAGAGAAAGAAAAGAGGCATTTCAGAGATACAGAGCATTAACAAAAGCCTGTAGATTTCCAGCATAGAGTAACAAGGCAGTGGAAGTATTCAATCGGAGCCATAAATCTAATGAGATGGTAATGATATGCAAATTAACAGCACCATGAGCCAAATGGGTAAAGTTTCTTTATGGAGCATATTAAGAGGCATTTTGCCTAAGTGGAATGGTTGGGTGAACAATAAATACGGAGCCACAATCTGCAAGTGTTGGTTGACAACAGCAATAACATAAATAAAAAAGATGAAGACAAGTGTTATTCCTCCATTTAAAAAGACAGATGCTGCAAATGAAACTGTACTTCCCTCCTACAGAAGGAAACTGCAGCTATGCAGCCATATCAGGGATTTTTGATTGCTGTTGTTCAAATTAATACTCACAGGAAACTTCTTGAAAATACAGTTTTGAACCAGCCTTTATATATTCAGGGATGGACAAGAAAATGTGAAACCTCAGGCCAAATTGTTTCCTAGTGTAAATTAGGTAACCCCCATTAGCTCTACCAGTTTATGCTAGCTTTGGATCTGGATCCCAAACTGTACCTGCCAGCATCCGACTGTTGATAAATATTGAGTGGGCTCACTATGACATTTTAATTATAGCATTATGGATTTCAGGAGGAGGGGGAGCAAAAGAAGAGAAAGCATTTATTTTTGGCTTTAAGCTTAAAGGAAGAAAAAAAAAAAAAAACAAAGGAAGAAAATAACAGCCTCCCAGATCCCACAGGGATTTAGTGGAGATTAGCTAAATCTCAGTTCTTATCATTTTCAAGGGCCCTATCCAACCTTATTTTAACTTACTTGCCATGGGCACCTAGTCTGCAATTTTCACTTGGGATAGCTTGAGATCTCCTTTTGTTGTCACCTGCCACACTAATGATATGTCTTTTGCCCCAGCATCTGGAGGCCTCTTTGTGCTTGGAGGTTGAACAGACTTGTATTTGCATCTTGTTCTGAGGACCAGACTCATCCTCCATCAGTATGGCAAACCCTAAAGTCTGCAGCAAACAGCTGCTTCATCTGGAGCTGCAGAGTGATCTGGAGGGAGGAGAGCTGAGTTGGGACCCAAATGTGTCCCTTTGGCCTAAATGAATTGGGCACCAACAGAGGTGAAAGTACTGCAGTCCATCAGTGGTCACCCCAAGGTCAGCTATGCCCATGCCTCGCTGGGCTGATTGTGCGGGTGTAAAGCAAGTATCAGGTCTCATGCTTCCTGTCCATCTGAATCTGGGGACACAGCCACAGACAGACCTCATGGTCCTTCCTAGCTGAATAAGCAGCAAGGGTCAAGGGCAGGGATGTGGCTGCCCTACAAATGCAATCCAGGGAGAGATGAGAAGGATAAATCCAGCACAAAGGGGAGATGCTGAAAAGTTAAACACTGTAATACTCAAGTCCAGTGTCTCATTGGTGTCAGTGTCCCTCTCAATGGCCAGACCACAGCAGCTCCAAGCTCAGCCTGGGCTCTGGGGCTCCTCTCTTCATCCCAGAAGCCTGTTGAGAAGACCAACACCTGCTCCTTCTGTGCCAAAAGTGGTGATGATGAAGCCATGTATGTACACGGAAGAGGAACTCACACTTTTGGTGGTTGCATCATGCCTTCATGAGGTTGGAGAACTCATGGGAAATAGAATCATTAGAATCAAAAATGGTATTTCACGTATTTCAGGAGGGATTAGGAGTGGAGAATGAGGAGTGGGGAATGTGGAGTGGAGGAGGAACAGGATCATGACTTTGTAACCTGGTTGTTAGACCACCTTCCTGGGAGAGGTCAGAAGATGCTTTTTTGCCATTCCCTGAACATCCTATAAATGTCACATGAATTATGTTGTCTTCCCCACTCCCCACAGGACTAGAGTCCAGAGCCTGGTAGAGTCTCCGGTTGATTTTCCTGGGTTCATACAATAGACCTCTATTCTTTAGTCTTATCTCTCTAAGAACGTTGGATTTAACCTTGGCATAGTCACAAACAAACCCAGAAACTAGCCTACTGCCAGGTGGTGGACATCCATCCACCTGACAAGGAGGAAAACCAAGTCAGTAAACAGTGCAACCCTCCAGCAGGCAAACAGGGTTGGCTTGAGGGGTAGGTGGATCTGGTGTCACTGCCAGCCACTACATCATCTCAGAGGCTCTTTATTTGAGCCAGCTCCCTGCCTCTGGTTGGGGCTGGTTTGGTCACTCTCAAAGCCATGACCTTGCTTCAAGGCTGTGAAAGTGGAAAGCTTCCTTGTGAGATTTCCCTGTTGGTACAGCCCTGGCTACTACTTAATGCTCTTCCTCCCCACCCTTGGCTCCATCTATTCCCTGTGGAAAGCACGCAGTTCAGGAAGCACTTGAAACACAGTCTGATATTCTCCACAGCTGGCAAGACTGCTGTAGGACAAGAAGGTCTGGGACATGACTCACTGGTTTGGGTCCACAGGGTGGGGGGGAAGAGGCATGAATGCTTGAATTTGTTGCATCTGTCCATCCATCCATCCATCCATCCATCCATCCATCCATCCATTGCCTTCTGTCCACTTTTACCGAAGGGGATGTATCTCATTTTTCCCTATGGTAGGTATCTCTGAGAAGACCTTCTTCACGAAGTGGACGAATAAACCTAAAATCAGGTTTACCCATATCAACACCATCTACATCTGTAGCTTGCTATTTTGGCCATACTTCAATGAGATGTCTAATGCCAATGTGCTGCTGAGGAACACCCAAAGGAGGTGGAGGATCCCAGTCTGCCCCACTACAGTGATCTCAAGGGACATCTAGGAGAGGCTCTTGGGTGTCTGCTGGCCAGCTGGAAAACCTGCCCACTCTCAATCTATTGGGCACTTCAACAAAGATACTCACAGTGTCACTGGGATGTCAGACCCCACCTAACTCATTGTAGATCGTCCTATTAGCTGTCTCTCAGTGGGAATCACTGTGTCTGCTGAACTCCAACTGCTGGCTAAGACAAGCCAAATTCTGTGTGCTCCTGACTATAACAAACACTGCCTAATGTACAGTTTTTTCAAACCTTCCTTCATCTACTTCCCTAAACATTTCACCAAAGCCTCCAAGACCTGGAGCGAATGCATCTCTCAATGCAAAATCTTGGCATTTTACCTGTGATTTGGACTGTTCTGTGCAGCCAAGAAAGACAACAAGACTGAAGTGTTTGAGAAATGTGGTTCAACAGATTGCGCATCGATCTAGGAGTTAAGCAACCTGGTTTCTGTTCCTCAGTGCGATTTCTTTGTAAAGCCCTTTCAGATCTATGGATGAAAAATAAGATTCATAGAAGCTAAAGCCAGAAGTGTTATAGCAGCGTAAATATGGGTGCATGGCATTTCCCCTTCAGAGCTTACTAATAAAATAGCCACCTCCGTCCATGGTCAAGTTTAATATCTGACAGAATCCATTCTGTTCACCTCTATTTCACAATCTGGACTGCCCTGTCAATTATTAGCATTGTGCTCAATGGAGCTGCCACACAGCTCATTTTTGTGATTACTAGCTTAGTAAATAAATGTGTCACACTAAACATCATGACTTCTAAGGGAGTTCGAAAATAAGCGCACAAGCTAATAGGTGCAGAACTACATTAAAGCTACCAGCCTCCTCCCTTACAGACTGCAAAGCTGGTTGTTCTGTGAGTGACAGAAGGGATGGAGTCTCCTCCTCTGCCTCTTCCCATCCGAATGTTGGGGTCCCCCCCTACCCCTACAGTCCCTGGGTCTCTGATGGTAGCCCCAAATCCTTTGTGTGCTGGCCCAGCACAGGGCTGCATGTTGCTAATGAGTTATTTAGGAGACGTGCATGGCTTCGCCTGCAGGATGCTACATCCCGACTGCTGAAAAGGATGCTGAGCAGAGCAGCTGAGAGCTGAACTCGCTTTGACTTTCTCTCAGCAGCGCTGCTGCCTTTTGCTCTACCATAAATCTCTGCACAACAATGTGATGGTTGTGCTGTCAAAATGGCCAGGAGCATCAGAAGTGGAGAAGTGAAGGACAAACCAATACTGTACTCATCCGCTGGAGGCTGGCGCATGCTTAGGAGTTCAGTGGAAAGAGAGTCACTGCTCCATGTCTTCTAAAATATTTCAAATTCAAGGTAGGGCCAATGGCAATAATGGGGCTGATGGGTTTGGGTTTTGCTGTTGGTTTTGGTATTTTTTTGTCAGATGAATGAATCAATCTCATAGCAGGGATATCCAGGCTGCCCATGCAGTGGATGGCCAACATGGTCTAGTTCAGTATCTGCAACTGTTGTACTTATTTGCACAACATCTGCCAGGCTTATTGTGCTGCATGAAAAAAGATGAATAAAAGAGTCAAAGCAGGAGCTCAGTATGCTCAATGCTCTTCTGAAGTGGATTTTGTTAATGAACATCTCCTGTTCGGCCATTTCCAAAGAGAAGATTGAACCAGTTGCACCAGAAGACAAACAGGAACTATTGCACGAACCAAATATCATTTATAGTTCCAGAAGCAAGAGGCACCTTGCCTGTGCTTGGTTCCTGGTGCTCGGGGCCAAGCTGAGGTCTGGACCCATTCTTCTGCTCCCTTTTTGGGCTGCTGGGAATGAGGTGAGTCCCAGGGTCCGTGCCCTACATGGGGAAGTCTTACTCCTGAAGATTAGCTCCAGAACTTCTGACAAGGACATTGGTTTGGGTCAGTGTCCTGCAGGCAGGCACAGAGAAGCGAATCCAGTGCACCTTTATCCTGCCTGTTTATTCCCCCTTCTAGCCTTGACTTGAGACTGTTTAATCCTTCACATGCAACTCCCAGGCAGAAAATTCAAACAAATCACAGAAAAGTCAAATGAGACTGGCTCGCAGCATGAGGGCAGTCCATTTCTGAGCTCAGCTGAGATTGCTGGAGAAAGTAACACCTTTGCTGGCAGATAAAGCTACAATTTGTATAATAAAAGATGTTACCTCTACCTGCAAGCCTCACCTCCTCCACCAATGCTCCACATAACACTTGCACTCAGACCCATGAATGCCGCAAGGGCAGCTTCGTCTCTTAAAAGCCCAGGGTCTTCTCCATGGTGAAATCCTCACGTCCCTTGAGCCCCTTTACGGCACCTGAGGCTGAGATCCCCCTGTACAGATTTATCTCTCCACGCTGAGCCAGCATGAAGCCAATTCAGTGCTAAGTGCAATGTTTCCCCAATACGTTCTTGCAGATAGAGCAATATTATCCTGTATTAGGGAAGTGGCTGACTATGTCACTTGCGACATGCCAAAAGCCATAAGACTATATTGGTTTTCAGACTCCTGCTGTGTTGGCTTGGGCATTTTCTGTTGTCTTCTACGAGAGCACTCTGTTTTCGGTGGAAATGTCAGGACGCCAATGAGCCAATGAAAGGAATCTCCTTGGCGTTTAGGCTTTAATATTTCCTAGGCTCTTAATCTTGGGATGGGAAATCTAGTGCTGGAGAAGAGAAGTTAAAGGATGGCTGATTTTCTGTATTCATTTCCGAAAGAATATGTATCTGGTGTTTCTATGAACTGGGATTTAGGTCTTGCACAATCAGTTAAACTGTCAGCTTGATGGGATCTCAGTTTGGGTATTTCTTGAGCTTACTTTCAGCAGTGTGCAAATTGAGGAATGAATAGAAGAAAAATAAAAGCTGAATAAGACTGGTTCCAGAAGGTCTTCGGTAAACAAGTTTTGCTCTTGTGTAAGTTTGCTGAGCTGGTGGATAGCAGAAAACAGACACAGAGCCAAAGGCAAATTCACAGCCAAGCCACTACCTTGGCACTCGCAGGAAAATCAGATTTCCTCAGCAAGTCACTCGTCCACAGGCAATATTCTGAATAAGCCAGATCTGGCCCTTGTTTGTGCTGGAATAACTCCAGGGTAATGTCCTGGCATCAGTGGAGTCACTACAACTTCAAAGTCATGTAACAAGCATCTCAGTAAAGCCTGGCAGCCAGTTGCCTCAGGGTGAAGTTAGGCAACTGTCACATCAAGACTTGTTTCATGGAGGTCCGGAGCATCACCTGGGATGGATGCTGCAACCCCTAAGACACCCCACACAAGGGATGCGGGTTGTCCAAAGGAGACTTCTGGGCTCACTGATCTGTTAACAGAGAGAACAAAAGAGATCTTGAGTCTGGGATCTGGACTCTAACAAGATCTTGAATAACCCCTCCAGACATGAACCCCAAAAGTCCTGAAGGTGTCGTGGAGATGATGCTCTGGGGACAGCAGTGCCGAGAACCTCCAGCATAAGGTCCTGCCCAAGAGCTTGACATCCACAACAGAGACCAGGTTACATCATCCACCACAGACTCTCCAGCTCTCTCATGCCAGCCATTCCTGTCCAGCTCATTAGTCCCACAGGTAGTATTTTCATTAAGCCCACCCTATTTTACAGGTCTGGGTTTGTTCTCCTCAAGTTACGAGAGGCAACTCTTCCTTCAAGATCTGATTTCAATGTTCACAGGAGCTGCCTAAGGACCCACAGGCACCAAAGACACGCGGTGACTGCTGTCCACTACCCTGTGGGCCCTCTTCACCGGCTTTTACTTCTAGGGTCAAGCAATTCCCCTGAACATTTCAGCCACCAGCTTCCAGCGCTTGTGTGACTTCTGCTCTGGCCCATGGTTATTGCTATGAGAACATGGCCCAAAGTAAACAAAAGAAGGAGCCTTATCTATCAGAGATCAACACCAGACCTTTTGTCCATTTGCAACCATGGTATTGCTTGGTGGTTTTTTTTTTAATTTCTTTTTGCATTTCTATTGATCTATACTTAAGCAACTGCAGGTGGATCAAAAAACAATGTGAAATGCATCCTACTCCAGTGGGTGGACTGGTTCCCAGAAACTATATGTCTTTTGTACAACCACCCACCTGTTCCCTTCTTGCTAAATTTTCCCAACAGGGAACTTTCTCATTTCCACGATGTGATTGTTGTTTTCCCATTGTCGTTGTTCTCACTGGGTTTTGGGGTTAGGTACAAATACTTAGATGATGTCCTGATGTAAATGCTGCCTCCCACCCGAAATGGGGCTCTGAAAAATATTTAACACACTCTACCAGCAACCCTGGGAAGTGCAGCTGGCCTTGGTTCTATTTATTTCTCCCAAGTTCCACCTTTTTTTGTTATTCACAAACAAAAACATATTCCCTAAATCCCCTCCTCAGCCTACCAGCTCCTGAACACTGGAAACCATAGGTGAGGTGTTGGGAAAGAAAATGAAATGACTTGTCTCCTTTTATGTGCCCTCGAGGTAGGGGATGGGAGCGGGGTGAGGGGGGCATCCCAAGGGGTGAGATGTAAATGAAGGTGTTAAAAGAAAAAAAGAAGGGGAAAAAATATAAATAAGAAGAAAATAAGTCTTCTTGGTGGAACACAAATGGAGTTCTAGCTAGGTATCATTTGCCAAGGAAATTGCATTTCTATTTGGGAATAAATGAGTGTAAAACTTGTTTGAGGCCCAGGTAATAATAAAACGGGGGAGGAGGAAATTGAAATTTATGACTTTGCAAATGACTCCTGTAGAAAAGAGAGACACACAGCAGAGGTGTCTTTTTATCCCGCTCCCTCTTCTTCCCTCCCTCCTCGTTTTCTCTTCTTCCCGCAGATGAGGAGGA
>VYXH01012697.1:0-29441 GCA_013397275.1 Burhinus bistriatus
GCTGGAGAGGTATAGGGCATCATGTAGGGGTGGGAGTGGGGTATGGGGCCCTGTGGGGGTAGCCACGGGGCACAGGGTGCAAGCAGACAGGTTGAGAGGAGGGCAGGACATTGCAGGGGGCAGGTGTGGGGCAGCCATGGGTCTCGGCTGGGACTGTGGGATGAACCGGGAGCAGCATGTGTGGGGGATCCCTCCTACCCCCCCTTGCCGCCTCCTTGTGCTGCCCATGCCTGGCATCCCGAGAGACGACAGATGCAAAATTAAGAACGGGGAAGTTTGATGGAATTGCAGGATTTTAATTTTTTTTTCTAATTACCTAGCTTACTAGAATGAGAAGAGTTTCATTTCAAAATAAAACCAACTCAGGTTGCACAAAATACTGTCATAAACAGTCCTGTGACCGATGGGGGCGAGGCGCTGGGGCTTCTCCAGCCAACTGCCTTCTTGGGAAATTTGTGGCTTCGCAGCTCTTTTGAGGCAGGTCATGGCAATGTGGGCTGGTGGCTCCACAAATCAGCAGGTGCTCCTGGAGAACCCTCTGTGCCGAAGGGCTCAGACCTCTGGGCCAGTTCAGTCTCCTGGTAGGTGTCAGAAGCACAGCATGGTCCAAAACTTGTCAACGTGACCCCTGAGTTTTACATGGGGCCGTTCTCCTGAACGGCTTTGGGGGGATCTGGAAAGCTCTCAGGTTTGCCCTCCTTGTGAGATAAACCTTGGGCAACAAGCGATTTCCCCTCTGTGATTGCAAGCAAGGCCACTGGCGCAGAGATGTTGGGGAGAGGTCAGCTTGCTCTTGGAACTGCCTGCTTCAGGTGGGGGAAGAGAATTTGCCTGCAGCCCCCAGAACCATTAACAGCCAGCAGATCATAGAATCATAGAATGGTTTAGGTTGGAAGGGACCTTAAAGATCATCTAGTTCCAACCCCCCTGCCATGGGCAGGGACACCTCCCACTAGACCTGGTTGCTCAAAGCCCCATCCAACCTGGCCTTGAACACCTCCAGGGATGGGGCAGCCACAGCTTCTCTGGGCAACCTGGGCCAGTGTCTCACCACCCTCAGGGTAAAGAATTTCTTCCTGAGATCTAATCTAAATCTCCCCTCTTCTAGTTTGAAGCCATCGCCCCTCGTCCTATCACTACATGCCCTTGTAAAAAGTCCCTCTCCAGCTTTCCTGTAGGCCCCTTTCAGATACTGGCAGGGGCTNCTGACCCGTGTGCAGGACCTTGCACTTGGCCTTGTTGAACTTCATGAGGTTTGTGCAGGCCCACCTCTCAAGCCTGTCCAAGTCCCTCTGGATGGCAGCTGGATCTTTCACTCCTTTCTCTTGCAGGGCATGTACCCTGTGGCCTCATCTGCCACCCCGATAAGGAGCACATTCTCTATCCCCTGGGCTGTACAGTAGTTATTCAAGAGCTGGACAGTAAGAAACAGACCTTCTTGCGTGGCCACACAGATAATGTCTCCTGCATCGTCGTGTCCAGGGACGGGGTGTATGTTGCTTCTGGACAAGTCACTTTCATGGGCTTCAAGGTGGATAATGCTCTAATTTTAACGTGTAATATTGCAATTGGAGTTTGGTATCCAGCGATGGGAACACCTTTTGTTTATTTTTTCTTTTGTTGGAAAACAAATGCCTACAGTGGGAGGATGTTGCAGAGAATGGGAAATTGTGGCTACTCCATTGCTGGATGTGCCTTTATGTTTTTGTAAAGTATTAAGCAATCTCCTTAGGACTGAGTTAACTAGATTGAGAGACTTCTTAGTTCCGGTCCTTTTTATCCAAAGTGGTGTGGACATGTGGCAGCCTAAATCTCATTAGACAATAATTAATAAATCATGTTATATTTAAAGTGAGACCTGAGTTCCAGAGCTGCTTAGGACTTTCAAAAGCCCTTGACAGGTACCCATCTGCATTTTTAGACCTCTGAAGTTCTTTATGGCTTAATTTTTGCCTATCTGAAAAGACCCTGAGACACCTGCAAGGAATCATGTATTAGCGGTTTCAGTGTTTTAGAATCTAAGTCAAATACCCAGTGTCTCAAGGTAAATTTTGGTTCTGAAGTTAAGTAGAGCTGCTCAACTGGTAAGCTGGAATAATGCTTCTTACAGCACCTAATCTGAAGCATATTCATTTCAGCGGAGCCTTGGGCTGGATGGAAGCTAACCTTAAGCTGGGCTGCTTCTAACAACTTTCCTGCTAGAAAAAGTTGTTATATCTAATCCTGCGTGTTATATCTGATGCTCTGGCTTTGACGCCTTCTGCTTTGCACCTCAGGCAGACATCATTCTGTGGGACTTCCAGAAGAAGGAGTTACTTGCTCGGCTGTCGCTGCATAAGGGGAATATTGAAGACCTAGCGTTTTCTCCCAACAGCCGTTATCTCATGTCGCTGGGAGGCCAGGATGACGGCAGGTAACGATTTTCACTTCTTGGCACAAGATTTCCGACAAGTTGTAGGGCATGGAAGAATGCCCTTAGGGAGTACTCGCTCCTCCCTCTTCTGGCAGTCTGACTCTCTCCTCTGTTGATGTCTCTCCTCAGTGACCCAGCTCTGTCCGATGGAAAGCCGGGTGGGCACCATAGGCAGAGCGCAGGGCATGGGGAACCAGCTGATGGGGAAGACGAGGGGAGCAGCTAATTCTTCAGCTGGTGTCATCACCCAGAAACCTTATGGAGCCTGCAGAGTTAGCTGGCTTAGTGCCCTGCCCTGAAGAAGTATAAATTTCACTGAGGGCTTGCTTTGACACACAGACAAGTAAGAGTGGACTAAAAAGTTATAAATCACATTCTACGGGTGGCCTAAGATACGATTTGAGTCGTGCTTAGCAGAAGGAATCTGACGAATACACGCACCCTTTCTTCAGAAGCAGGAGATGTAAACTGCAGTTCCACACATTTGTGATAAGGTTTTTCTTGGGTCAAATCTCTACAAAGTTACTTTTATTGTGTATCCTGGTGGGAACAGACTGCAGAGAAATAGGTTCTTGTCTTGCTTTTGTTTTTTAGTAATTTGCTTTTAAGTGATGTGAAAAAACAAAGCTATTTAAAGCCCCTCCTTCTCCTGCAGTGTGGTTGTGTGGGACGTTGCTAAGAGAGAGGGTGTCTGCGGGAGCCCTGCTTCAGCACGCAGCACGGGGAATGCAACTGTCGTGGTGTGCTCCAGCTGCAGAGACGAGATGTTTGTTACTGCTGGAAAGTAAGGTTTTATTTAGATGAAAGAAATGAGGGAAAGAACCCGTGGACCTATTTCCTTTTACAAAGAGTCTTTAGTTAAATACAAGCAAACTTAAGTAACTGTGTGCTCGTGTTTTTTCTTTTTGCTGTGAACGGACCGAGGAATATCTGCCAGCTTGTCCCTTTAAGGCATTTCTGCTTGTTCTACATATAACAGTATGTTTTCAAAGCAGCACACAGGGACCCGCATGCGTCACTTCTGTTCCTGATAGCGGGATTTTGTACTCAGCATTCCCCATGCAGTGTTTAAAATATTTAGTTGCCAGTGTTTACACAAGAAAAGCGGTCAATGAGTGGCTCTGAACAATGGTTAATTAATGTAGAAACAATGATATCTTGCAGGTTGTTGGATCATCTCCTATCTTCACCAGATGTGATGTACAATTGGTCACTGGCTTGTAACAAAAGTTTGTACAAAAAGTCACATTTTGCATTTGAGACAGCCCCCTTATATCTAGCCTGACATTTAAACGTGTTGAGGCCCTGCACCTCCCGTTAAATCAAGGAAGGCTTTGGATGCTGTTGGCTGCAGTTGCACTTACAAGTGCTGATCTTCGCAGTTTTCACACATTGTTAAATGTAAGGGTGACTGTATGTAAAGATTTTCTATTGAGTCCTGTGTTGTCAATTAAATTGTGCTAGAAAATACTTGAAAGTGTCTCGTACTGTTCGTTTCCTCTTCTGGGAAGCAAGATTTCCGTACTGCATGTCTCTTTGGGAAATGAAGTGTCAAGGTTGTTACATACTCCTCTGTAATCCTTGTATATGTTTTTGCTGAACCTTAAAGATTTTTGATTTACCTGGAAAAAGTTACCATAAGAGACAGCAGCAAAGACAGAGGCTTACTTCAGGCCTCTCTGATATTGTTCTTTTTCCTCCTTATTAAAATTTCAGACTAATGTAGCCTTGTAAAGGCCTTTAAATTCACCTAATAGTGAAAGAAGTTGGATGTTTCTGCATATATGGATTTGATCCCACTATATTCTTTCTTATAGTGGAACCATTCGAGTATGGGAACTGGATCTAGCAAACAGGAAAATCCGACCGACTGAATGCCAGATAGGGAAAGTGAGAAGAGTGATGATGTGCATTCAGGTAAGTTTCAGCCAAAATGATTTGGCTAAACTAAGAAACTCTCTACAAACTAGAGAAAAACCATGAGCTTTTATAGTAATGCTAGAAATGCCAATTACAACTGCATGATGGCAGTGAATTTACTGAGTGTTGGCTCATGGCAGATGGTCTCCCACAGTTTCTTTATCCTGGGAAAGAGTGTTTTGAATGCTCCGGAAGAGCAGCAGCATGTATTTTAGTCACAGGCTCTAGCACCCAGAAGATCTCACTTTTGCTTCAAAATATTATCTAGCTTTGGTTAGAAAATGTCTTGCATTGCACTCAAATGTCTGTGAGTGTGACAGGATGAAAAGGTTGGCTGTATCCCCTTGGGTGAAATCTTGGCAATACACTGAAATAAAGCTATTTATGCAGCCCAGTGCTAGGCTTGGGACAAACGTCTCGCTATCTGGACCATGATCTCTTTTTTTGTGCTTTGCTATAGATGGCAGATGATGATAGTGATTTTTATGTTGGCACATCAAGCGGTGATATCCTGCAAGTGAATACAAACAACAAGGTCATGACTGAATATGGGCCCCAGAAGAAGAAGTTCAGCTCGGTGAGCAGCAGCTCTGTGACTTGAATTTTTTCCTTATCCTCCTCTTTGTTAGTAACTGAAAGTAGGGCAACCTCCAGGGGAACCATTACAAAGTTGGTTCACAGATGAACCCTTTTTCTGTGCTATTAGTTCTTTGTGTCTCAGTCTTGATCCCAAAGTCTGAGACCATTAGCCCAATTTCATTTGGCTCGTAATTTGGGGTTTACCTGAATCTCATGTATTGTCCCACAAACTCACTTTTATAATAAATCTGGGAAAAAAATCATAAAAAGTGAAAAACAATCATAAAAATGGAGTAGTTCCTGAGGTGGTTTTTTTTAGGAAGATATTAGCTGGAGTGAGACAGAGGGCATTCCTGGGAATACTGGTAGAAGTGCTTATTTGAGAGACTTTCACACCCTTACTGCTACAAGGTCCTATATTCGGATTGTACAGATATGTTAAATTGCCTGGGCTGAAGTTTTCCAAGACAGCTGTTTGCCACAGGAAAACTATTTTGGAAAAACTTCAAAACACTACAACTGCTCTGAACCCCCCCCCCCCCCAATTTTGGTGTTTGTTCCCTGTACCGTTCCTCCCCCTTCCCTTCAAGAGGTCATCTTTTTGAAATTCTGATTCTGCCACTGATGAGGCAGCAGTCTTACTGACAAAAGATAGTCTAGATAATATAATTAAAGAGTTTATTATAATGCATACGCACAATTGGGAGAAAACAAGGTTGCACAGGGTACCTTGATTCTATTGCTTTTTAACTTCTGAGTGCTTGACTTCATAACCCCAAAGTTCTTTTAACTTCACTTTTTTTGTCTATAATTGGAAGTCGTGGGTCTTGGTTGAGTATCTTCTGAATAAGGAGCTTTTAGCCTTTCATTGTACAAGAATTCTGCATGCAGGAAGCTGTAATGATAAACGATCAGCAGTGGCTAGTACACTTGTTCTTGATTTCTCTTTATTTGTTCCTATAAAAGACTTCATGTAGCTTCTCGGTTTATAGCCAGTGGAGGGAGTGATACCTAAGGAATTTAAATACTTCCCTGAAAAACTTTCTGGCATAAGGTTGAATGTATTTTGCAATTCTGTTAGCAACCATGAAAATCAGTGAGCAGCAGGGGTAGCGATGCAGATGGAAGTACCGAATGTACTGTTAGGGATGCCATGGGGAAGCTGTCCCACAAAGCACATCTTGTTTGAGAGCAAACACCTGACTAACAAGAACTGTAAGAAAAATTCAGCAGTCAACCCCAAAGAAAAAGCTACTCTGGACTTGTTTCTCTAAACCTCCTGAACTTTGTAGCAACACATGTGCATACAAACCATATGCGTGCCCGTTCAAAATGTAGTGGTTCTTGTGTGACAGATGCAGGCCCATATCTCTGGGATAACTTGGAGCTACTGAATTCTTTGAAATATATTTCAATGTTTATCTATTCCAGAAGGTTGGAGAAGTTATTACTTGTTTTCCCACTTGCATTGTAGGAATGTAAGTAATTTAATACCGTGTACGTATTAAGTGACAAGAATGGATGTATTTTGTTCTCCTGATGGAAACTGTAAGTTTGCTGAAGGTGCATTGGATCTCTTGTGGGTATAGCTGTACTGTACACTGTTCCGCTAGTCTTCCAGCAGTCATCCTGCAGGGTTTTGCATCCACACAGGACCCACATCCTGGCTGATCTCTGCTGTCTCTTATGCCAAGGTCTTGATGACTGAGTATCACCTCCCTTTTAAATGCTTGCATGCTTTGAGTCCTTCTACATCTAGCAGTAAGTGTACCTTGCCTAGAGTACCTGGTTGAAGCCACCCAAGGTCCTGAACTCCCTTGCCTTCAGGGGTGAGGGAAAGGTGCCAAATGCGTTTGAAACAAAACTTTACACAAAATAGACTTCTGAGGCTATTGCAAAAGATGCGATTAAATAGGGTCATTAGCAGAATGCTGTGCAATTTTGGGGGTCGGAAGAGCGCCTAGAGCAGTGGCTCAAAGCCAGACCACAGTCCAGTCTGCACTGTGACGGATTTTATCATAAGGCAAATCCACAGGAACTGCAGTTTGTGGCAGAGACCTTTGGAGCATCGTGGGCTTCAGCTGACTTTGCTTCTGACAGTGAAAAGCTGAAGAAAAACAGAACCTTTGACTGTGCAAAAGACTGACAAGTTGGTAGGCAGAAGAGAAGATCCAGAAGTGGATCTCGTCATAGCTGCCTGCCAACCTTGTGGATGAGACCTGAACTGGTAGGCGTTAGTCTGACTTAGACTTTGTTTTATTAGTGTTGCGTGCTGACAGCTACTTAAGATATACCACTGGTCATTTTGGGAGAAGGGAGGGAAAAGGAGATGTTCATATTGAATGAAAATAACAGGTAGTCCTTCCAATCTCCTCCTTTACCCTGTTGCTTAAATCAGACATGTCTGTTTTTCAAAGACAGGCTTTTCAGTCAGATGCATGCTCAACCCTATCACCCCTTCTCCTCCTGCTTTCTTCCTCTCTGCTGTCTTTGCTCACTCTTACCAGTGCACTTCCCATATGCCCGAAATGGGAAATTCATCAGGGCAAACCTGTATTGTGGCAGTCCGTGAGAGGTGCTGGTACATTTTTATCTCCAGCTACTGTCAGATCCACTTTCATACTTTCCAATCCTAGCTCCGTACTGTGATTCTTTTTCCACCCACCCATTGCACATCTCTGCATACAAATAATACCTTGTCACTAGACTGTCAACAAGTCCTCACATAGGATCTGATGTTTTATGGCAGAAATTTCCAATTGTAGCACAGGCTGCAATGCCAGAAGAGATATTTTGCAGATGTTTTTTCAAGTCAAAACCACAGCATTTGTCAAAACAAGTATTTGCATCCTTGTTTCTACACAATTTAGTATATCATATTGCTAAGCCTAGGAGAAGTGTTGATTTATTTTCTTTTCCCCCCTGCAGAGCTCTGTGTATTTCACAAGACAGCTTTTGTATCTTTCTTGAAAATGTACCATGTATTAGTAGTTGGAACCAAAACTCTCCCCTCTCTAGCCGTGCAAAGCAAAGCTGCCATGTAGCTTGTTTCAGAAGTGAGCCATGCTGTTTCAAGGTAGGCATGACTGCTCCAAGGCATGGCTTTTGGGACACGCGCTGCCTTCCCTCACCAGGCCTTTCCCCCGCTCCCTGGCGGGGAGGTTGGCCGTGCAGCCTCTGGTGGTGGAACTGTCCCGGCCTCCCTCCCCGGGGAACCGTTTTCATCACTTCATTGCAGTTCTCTCTGAAAAGATGCGTATTCGTGAATGAACATTATCCTGTGTCTCTGAAACCCTTTTTCACCAGTCACACCGGGGAATTATGAGCCAGTGCCATACTGTGAAACTCTAAACCTGGAATCCACAGCCAGCCCACGACGAGCATATCTTTGGAGTTTAGATACTGCTTGGGTGAGGAGAAGATGTTTATTGAAAATAAGTTTGGTCAACCTTAAATGAACTTTGCCTTTAGATATATAAGAATGTGTTTATTATATAGACGTGATCTGAAGATTTCTTTGTTTCTGTTTTGAAGAGGAGTGGCAAATAGCTCACTGGATGATGAAGCAACTTGTTTTCCATCTACATGGAATTAAGTTTAAGTGCATTTCTGTAACATCTATAAATACTGGAATAAACAGCAAAATTAATTTTTATCCCCATTGCAGGCTTGAGGAGCTATAAGGCATCCGTTCAGATGTAAAGTAGGCTGCATGACTGCAAATGCATTTTCAGAAATAGTTGGAGTGATTTGCATTGTTAAAAAAAAAAAAAAAATTTAAAGGAGGTGCACTGGAAGAGTTCATAGAGCACTCAAGAGCTTTGCAAGAGATCAGAATGGGACAAAGAGCAAGTATCCCTGCAGGGAAGGGAAGGGGCAGGCTGGATATTTACTGGTATTTTAATTTATAATCATACTTCAAAGCCGTGGTTTCTTTTTGTAAGAAGTAAATAATGAATGGTGCTATTTTTAACCTCCTACATTAGACTGTGCATTTCATCTACAAGAGGACTGGCAATATATAAAATAGAGTATTCATGGCATCGTTAACATGAACTGCTTGACTCCATGAATAACAACTGCAACTTCTAAAGCTATCTGTTTACTCGTGGTGATTCAAAGACCAGGCTGGACAAGAAAGAAGCACAATTGTCAGGTTAAGGTTGAAATCAAACTCTGATGATTTTGAGAGCCTGGCAATGAATCCTCGCCACTTTAAGGTTTGGGTTTTTTTCTGTCTTAATAATACCTGCTTCCCTCTCAAATTGAAGAACCAAAGAGAATACCTCGGAAAAATCAAAGCAGTCTTGGCAGTGCTGCTAGAACTTTAATTTATTAGCAAGTAGGAGGGAGCTGTAATCAGATAAACTACGTAGTCATAGGTTTGATTTCTAATGCCACCACCTGCCATAATGCTAACCCCAAAGGGCGTTTGAGGTGGAAGTCTTTTACAGGAAAAACTGCAAAATAGCAGATCAAAAGACAGTTGATGGGCCTGTGATAACAGGGGACTCGCAAAATGCTGCCAACACCTCATAGGAAATTTTTAAAAACATTGTTCAGAAACAGGTCTGCTTGTGGATCATCTTTCTAATTAAAAAGAATCCCTTTGTTCTCGTGCTTTTGCTAAGAATATTTGCATGAACCCTGGCTTCCTGCCTGGTCGTGTTGTGATAGTACGGCATAAAATCCTCTCTGGAGGTTGTTTTTCAGTGATCAGTCCTGATATTACAGGAGGCTGTGGATACGCTGCTGGTGGAGACAGACTAATGAAGAAATCCAGTGCGAATAAATTACAAATCAGGAATTTTTTTTTCACTATTTTTTTCTGCAATCCATATTTATTTGTTCCTGAAGTTAAATAGTCCTTAAGCTGATGCGTAGGTAGGTGCAAGGCTGTCTGGGATGCCAGCAGTGGAGTGCGTGGTTACGTATACGGTGATTATTGTTATTTTTCTTCAAAAAGTATAAGCAAGACTATAAAAACGCCCAATTGCTTCTATGTGGTTGGATAATTGAACCAAAGTAATTTTTCCAAATTCATCAGACCTTGTCTGTGGCTTTTGCAACATCCTTTCTGGGTCAAAATAGCTCAAACGTCCATTTTGTTTTCTCCTCTTTCTTCACTTCCTCTCTCTCCTTCCTTAAAGCTTCAGTCCTTTCCACACAAAAAATCACCACTTTCTGGCTTTCATTCTTTTATACACTCTGAAAGTGTTTAATCCTGAAAATTTACTGGGGTTAGGCCAGATTAATGCTTGAAAAGAAGA
This sequence comes from Burhinus bistriatus, assembly GCA_013397275.1. Lineage (NCBI taxonomy): Eukaryota > Metazoa > Chordata > Aves > Charadriiformes > Burhinidae > Burhinus > Burhinus bistriatus. Next base: position 10,183 of record VYXH01012697.1, read on the forward strand.
GGAATGCTGGGTGGTGTTGCTTAGATGTCAAACTTTATCATAAAGTGCTGACACCTGTATTTGTTCAAAAATCACAGGGTAAGCACGTAACAGTGATTTCTTCCTAAGGAATAAATGCAGAATTATTCTGATTTGCCTCTTGGTTATTCTTTGAGAATTCACTTATTTGTGCTTTCACAGCAGTAAATGCTAGATGTGAGGCTTTTTTTTCCAGAAAGAACTGCACCAAACAGAAATTGCTGTTTTCACATAATGGCTGTATGAGCTTGGGCTTAAAGGAAAAAAAAAATCTTACTGTTGTGAAACTGCTGGTACTATCACAACAGTTGGCAATGCTGCTTATAAACCTCGGTAGTGGCGAATGTTGCTGGAGTCGTATACTGGATTTCTCAAGCTCAGCAGACTCCTTACAAGTCACGGGGAGGCTGGAGCAGCTCCCAGCTGCCCCATCCGATCTGGAACAACGGATGGCGATGAGTTTCTGCCCTCGTGGTGAGAGTAGAAGTGCCTCTTGTACACGCTTCCTTCGAGGCAGGGCTCAGCTTTCTGTCCAAGGTTTGATGACATAAAGCTCCTTTATTTCCTCTTCTTTTTCTTTCCGTTTCACTCATGCATATGTTCCCCCAGGCTAGTAGGGGTATTTTTCTGACTAAAAACATGAAGATTTAACCCTACCGTAGTAGTTTCACCCCTCTTGCAGCCTATTTTGGGGTGTCTCAGATTTTCAAGAATTAGTCTGTTGTCTCTTATTACAGGAAAGTACTATTACTTCACAGGGAGCACAACTGAAGCAGAGACTGGCTTTTTTTATACTTGAAATTTTGTGGCAAGGCTAAGGACTGGTTTTGTTTGGGGTTTTTTTTTACTGTAGTCTGATATTTATCCACTGAAAAACATTTCTCCTTTTTCTAACGGCTGACCTCCTGTTGATCTACTCTTAGTAAATAGCAGAAACCCATGTTGATGATGGGCTGACTAGTTTTCAAAGTTTTTCTGTGACAAATCTCTTGTATTACTAATAGGTGGGAGATGGGATTGCATCTTCCAGACAGGGAGAGAGGCCTGGGACACAGAGGATCTGTCCTGGAAGGAGCTGTAGGAAAGGACGCTTAGGCTGAGTTTTATCCTCCGTTGTTTTCATGTCTGATAGATGAAGAAGCAGTGGAAGGAAAAGTGGAGGCACTAATGCCAAGTGGGTGTATTGCGGGCTGGAATGAGGTAAGGCTGTGTAGGCTCATATGTGATCCCAGCTGCTCTGAAGGATCCGTGATGATGCTGTGTGCTCGCTCCGTAAAGACTCCTGCTGTAGTAGCTTATATACACCTGTAATTAATAACTCTTGTCTCCCTTCTCCCTCTAGAGTGTCACTCTTTAGCCTAGGTCAGTCCAAGAATACTGATCAAGCCGTATTTCAGTGACATAAGCACCGCCATCGGGAGCATGGTAGAGACTCCGTGGTGCTATGCAGCATGGCTGCAGCAATCGAGAGACTCTTCTTCCATCCAGTTGTGTTTTAATCCTGTTTTTTCCTAGGGAGTCACAGCTTTGCTTTTGCTGAAGACAGGAGATTTAATAGTCGGCACCGGAGGAGGGGTTGTAGCTCTCTGTAAAGGCTCAAGCTACAAAGTAATGAAGTGAGTTTGTAGATGGGAGAATTGGGAGGGTAGAGGTGATGCTGCCCCCAAAGGGTCACAGTATAAGAACCAATCATTTCTACGTAGTGGCCTAATCCAAATAAATCTCAGTTTTTCAGTCCTGCTGACAAAATAGACAGTATGGTTCCAGCATAATGAAGTTGAGGCAGACTGAAAATTACTGCATGCGTTTGCACAGAGGTGAATTGCCCTACTCATCATTCATTTTAAATGACCATTGTTACCTTTTAGGCATTAGGAGTCAGATCCTAAATTAATGCAAAGTGAGACAGGTCTGTTGAAGTCAGTAAAATTATGCTTATTTACGCCAGCTGAGAAAGAGTAGTATTGGCCATCTAAAAAAGGGTTTGCTGGAGGACAGGGGATTGTAAAGGAGGGCTCCGCTAATTTTATAGGCACGTGCCTGGAAGTGCTGGAGTATATGCAAGGCTTTTTCCTGCTTACAAACCAGAAAGCTGCAAGCGTCATTTCCCCATACGCGATTTGAAAATTGGGCTCGCAGCTATTCATTTTGCCTTGTTTGAGTAACCAACTTAAGTGTACAGTTCTGCAAGCTTAGCTTTGTACAATTGAAACTATTCCCAGAAGATCTAAACTATCGGGAAATATTTTTGAGTATGGGATATTTAAGTGCATTTGACCAAGAAAATCAACAAAGGCCCTGGTCCAGAAAACAAGGTCCGCAGAGCACTACCTTTGCAAGCCCTGGCGGAGTAGCAGGTGGGACGGGCAGGATTATATGAAGTATTAACATGTGACTGGGAATGAAATGTTAGTCCTGACCACATTCTTGCATACTGATATCACAGCCTCGTATGGAGCTTTTTGGGGAAGCGGGGAAAGTCAAGACCCTATAAAGTCAGGGGAAAAGGGAAGCTGGAAAATAACTACCTCAAGGTCAATGTCAGGCCAAAAGTCTGCTTTCTCTTAACAGGCAAATTCAAGTTCAAGGTGCTGTCACTTCCCTGACATGTAGAGGTCAGGGCCACCAGTTCTTTGTAGGCACAAATGAGTGCCAGATTTATCAAATTAACTACACGGCGTTTAAAGAGGAGCTAATTGCTGCCTGTCATAATGAAGCCGTCCATGACATCGTTTTTCCTTTGTGAGTATAACTGGCTGGGATGCTTTTGGCTGGCAAAGAGGTGTGAATAAGCTGCAAGTAAGGTCAGGATACCTATGTAAACAGCTTTTAACCAACAGGAACCCAAAACCTACCAACATCCTTATGGCTTGATTTATACCGTAACCTACCAGTGAAAGGCAAGGGTGACAGAGAGCAGCTGCTTGAAAGCAGAAGGCAGCAGTTCATTTTGAGAACTGGAAAAACCGTCGCTCTACAGAAAGAGTTCTAAATAAAAAGACTAGAATTATTTATGTTTGGATAATGGCCGTGATGGCAACCTCGCCCTTTTCTCCTCGGGTTGGTGCTATGAGACTCGGGCCTTAGTCTGCCAGCAGTGTGACTCCTGAAAGGCTGCTTTTGTGTACCCTCTTGCAGCTAGAGCTTGTAGAGGTGTCTGCTTTTCTACCCACCTGTAACAGCCACTGAAACCTGACTAACAGAGCTGTTCAAAGGGGCTTTTTGGGTCTCGCGGCCTCACATCGGATTTCATGTTTGACAGTATGGCATGTTATATTAAATTCTAGGCTTGTGATGAGAGATGCTGAGTACAGACAGCAAACGTTTCCCTTCCTGTATAGTAGGATCCTGACACTTTATTTAAAAAAACCACAAACACAACGGATCTGTTGTTTCCTTTCCAAGTAGAGAATGGGAGTTTGATCCCAATGAAAGTTTTTATTTTTGGCATGTTGTTATTGCATCGCTTCTTGACGTGGCACGAAGGATCAAATCTTACCAAGGTACAGCAAAGTGCGCAATGCAAGAAGCCCTCCTCGCTGCTTGTCACCAGCCTGAAAAATCCACATCGTTCTAATTTGAAGAGAAAATCATTTGGAGCTTTAGCATAATCTGATGCTAATATACCTAAGTGACACATCTGCGTCACAGAGGTATTTGGATGAGCTGGATTTAGGGATGATTGTAAGGACTGCAGGACTACATCCTTGCATATATGTTTAAAATTTTTATCTGTTAACTGCTTTTGAACAGAGTGTATCACTGATTGGGAAATACAGGTGTAATTTCCACGTTCTGGCATATTTCAGAATACTTCAGTTGCTGATGTTATCCTGCTTTATAAAGCGCCCGTGCGAGCTGGGCTTGAAAGGGGCCATGCTTTTGTTGCACCAGTTTTCACTGTCCTGGTTCATCTTTCCAGGCGTTGATGGTGATGTTGAACAAAAGCTTGTGGTACCTTTCTAGATTTCACTTTCTGTCATATCCCTAGGATGTATGGTTTAGAGCTTATTTCAAAGCATTCAGTCCCATAGCTTTTGAAATGCTGCAGGTCTTTTTTTATTCAAACATGTATAACAAGTATATTATGAACAGGCTTTTGCCATCGTTTCTGTTGCCTTCAGCGATGTTGAATAGGAATCATCCAGTAAGCAAGATAAAAAATGACATCTTTACAATATGAGGCTGCTGTTAGTCCCTGATGTTAAATCTGGGCAGTCAGCACTTCTACACCCACTTTTGTGTCTAATATATACAACACGTGAAGTTGTTTAGAGATTGAATATAGGAAATAAATGTCACAACTTCACCTGAAGTAGAAAGAATTCTTTTAGTTTCACTGTAATTTAACTGTTTCTTAAAATGAATCTTTGAATAGAAGGCAAACCAGGGGAAATTTATGTGAGAAAGCTGATCCTACGAAAAAGGATGCAGTAGGTGATCCCTATTGGGAAGATGACAGTTGCACATTAGGAGCAGCTAAGCTTTGAAGGACAATTTAAGATCTGACAAAGAAAGAAGCGTTTTCTGAATGCCTCTCCTCATGATCTCTCCTCTCTGAATTCTCCAGTGGATCTTCCAAAGTGTTCGCTACCTGCTCCAAAAGTGATATCCGAGTGTGGCACACCCCAGAATACAGGGAGCTCCTACGCATCATCGTCCCCAACATGATCTGCCATGCCATAGAGATTATGAGGGATGGCAGGAGCATCATTTCAGGTAATGATCAGTCTAGACCCACGGTTGTGTCCAGGCTTCAAGTGTTGCCAAATTTGATAAACCTCAGCATGTTAGAATGAGGAGAGATTTAAATTGGGAATGGATTTAAATTCAGTTCATTGCTTGACCCAAAAAGCCTCTCTGCTTGCAACTGGTCTGATGAACTTTGCGCACAGCCCCCCATTATCCTGGTGCTGTGGTGACAGTGCCTGTGGAAGGCAAAGATTTGAGACCTTGCTGGGGATGTGAATTCCAGCAATTTAGAACACAGTTCTGTCACATTCAAAAGATCTAATTCTAAAATACTGACCTTGTTGTATGTAACAGATTAAGCTGTGATGTATGTAGACCAACTTTTGTATAAACCCTGCTACCCATCACCATTGCTTGCACAGGAACTGCTGCAGTCCTACAGCAGCAATGCAGTCCCCCCATTGTTACCAAACCAATTTGCCCACAGCCAGAACCAAAAAGAAGGAATGAAATGTCAATAGTTTATGTGGGGCTATAGCTCTGCAGACTCATCTACAGTACAGTGGTTTTGACATGTATACTGGTGATCTAACAGGGTGGGTCTTATAAAGGAACTTAATTAAAAAACGTGTTCGTTTGGAAAGGAGAGAGAGAGAAGAATATGAGGAAAGTCTGTGTGCCTGGGTAATCTGTTTCTTTTTATTCATCAGCTTGGAATGATGGGAAAATCCGTGCCTTCACACCAGAGACTGGCCGGCTAATGTATACGATTAACCATGCCCATAGCTTGGGAGTGACAGCAATTGCTGCTACAAGTGACTCTAAACGGATCATTAGTGGAGGAGGTGAAGGGCAGGTAATTTTTGCTTAAAAACCTGGAGCACCTCTGTGGTCTCATCACAGGGCCTGTGAATTGTCTGTAACTGCTTAGTCAGAAAGTGAGCTATTCTTAGGTTTCACTTGAGCAAAGGACTGAGTTCAGAAATACTAGCTTTTGATATATGCAAATCTCTTGCTCTCACAGGGCATAATGTAAAACAATGCCCCGATTTCTTCTGGTGTGGTAGTCTTGGAAATCCTTCTAATGCAGAATACGCTCTTAATCCTTTTTGTTCATTTGTCTCTCCCCTGTATTTGGCTTATCTGCATTAGTCATTGTCTGCAAGCCTCAATCTAACTGTGCTGTAGCACAGATTTTCTTTCTGTCATTGCTTTGGAAGTCTTAGTCCTGTCCAAATTGACCTGTATGAATTCATTTAATAGCACGAAGTTCACTTGATACTGCTATAGTGTCTGTGGGGTAACTCCCTGATTTTCCAGGATGGTACTATCTGGTTTAGGTGATGGTGTCAATAGAAGACTAATAGTAACTCAGTTTCTAATACAATTATGGAAACATTCCAACACAAATAACAATAAAAATCAGAAAATATGTTATAGGCATCATACCTGTGTAGTTCAACATTTTTTTTCTGGCAGTACAAAATAAACACCGTGTACTTTGGCTACTCCATGCACTTCATACAGTTGTGGCTGTGACACTCCCTTCCTAATGTTTAAATAATGTAAATGCAGGGGGCTTATCTATATTAAAAATAAATAATTAGACTTGCAAGGCTCATGTTCAGTTTCTTGCCTTGCTTTGGACTTCCTCTGCAGTCTGGCAAGCACTCAGAACCAGATATGTAATTGTGTGTGAATTCCTGGCTGTGACTTAACCGCTCTGTGCTTTGTTTGTGTACCCTGATCTCGAGTGTTCAGTGTGCTGTGCTGGAGATTGCACAGGAGGTCTTGAAGAGTGAGGAATTGAACTTGGGTCTTCCAAATCTCAGGCTAATGTCTTAATAGTTGAACCATCTTTCTGAATCATTCTGCGCGGCAGCTCTCCTGTAGAGCAGTAACAGCAGCACTGCCTTGTCTCACTGCATAGAGACATTAGAGACAATGAGCCACTTCAACCCTTCACTAATAAAAGAACAGTTAAGTGCCTTGGATGATTAGTGCTAGAGGATGCAGAAGGCAGAGGAGCTGGATTCTGTATCACCACACGCAGAATAACACAGACTCTGGTTAGTTGATCTCTGAATTGAAAAAGACAGCTGAGAGAATTAAAGCTAAAGGTTGGTTAAGTAGAAATGAGAACTGCAGGGGAGCACTTGCAGTATTCATTCGGAACACAACAAAGGTGTTCTGAAATGCTAATAGTTCTGTCAAAATCAGGCCTCTGAAAGCTGTGACTTTCAGGGTTGCTTGAGGGACCTGGATGCTCTGATCATTTAGCAAGCGGGAACTGGACATCTAGATCACATAGGTAACTCAGCATCAGGCTTGAAAACATGGAAGGTGGTCAGCTCCCTCTGCTTTTGATGTCAGTGTCTAAATTTCTAAATTTTCACTAGGATTTGACCTCAGTGGAATGTAAAAGCGAAAAGATATCATGAAGTTTGGCACTAGTGGGACCGTAAATGTAAGGTGTGAAGGATCGAGTCCTCAAAGCAGAAAGATTTTTGCTGTTACCACCACTGGGGAAAGGGGTGCTTTCAGGCGCATATTTCACATCAAAGATTTAAAGAGCTGTTTTGTATTTACTTACTGGCATTATGTGTAGCACAAATAGCAGGTACCTTTTTAATATTCCACTGCAGAAGCCTTGCTCTTTGATCTTTAAAGCACTGCTGGAAATATATTGTGGACTAGATGCTTCTTCCTGATTGAGAGAAGACTAAACTGAAGCATGGGAGAGTGGGGACTTGGCAAAAACAAAGTCTGGGTTAATGGTTCTGAACCAAGAGGATTACACTCTCAAGAACTCAGTTCAGTTTTATAAATCAGCTGTAGGAATAACCCACAGGCAAATCGAGACAGTCCATTGAGATTCAGCTCCTGTATGTGTTCTAAAAGAAAAGGAGAGTTCAGGAAAGCCGTAGGCACCCTCCTGAGCTCAGTAAGGACCAGGTGGTACAAGAGCAGATGTTTGTTGCTGATTTTCAGGTGAGGGTCTGGGAGATTGGTGAGAAGACTCACAAACTGGTGGAAGTTCTGAAGGAGCACGTATGTGCTGTGTCCTGCATTAAGATTAAGAAGAATGACCAAGAGTGTGTCACAACCAGCCTTGATAGAACGTGCATCGTCTGGGATATTGTGTAAGGAGACAGATAAGTATTGCAAGGCACTTAAAGAGCTAGTAATGTCTCTGTTGGGTCACCGTGCCCTATTTGGGACACCACATAGTGAGGAGGAGGGGAAAAAGAGCATTAGGAAATCAAAATTACTAGAAAGAACAATCAAGTCAGGGAATGTAGAACCTCCAATGCTAGAAACTTTTCAGAAAAGTTTTGTTAAACATTTGTCTCAAGTTCCGTTCTTGTATTGGCTCCTGCTTGGCCAAGGGGGTGGAGCAGGTGATTTCCTAAGTTTCTAACTAGCTCATTTTTCCAGCACTGTGTGACTCTTGTCAAGCTATTGCAGGTCTGCAGACTTTCTGCACTGTGGTAAGGATAAGGAAGTGTTTGCACACTGAATAGCACCGAGAAAGAATTCTGGATTAAAAAATTTTGTTTCATATGGCAGCAGATCAAAAGTCTTATGAGGCAGCTGTGATGGGGAACAGAAGTGATGATTTCATGGCTTCATGAAACCCTGAACTCAGACCTATACCTGAAAATATCCAAGTAGAAAGAGAGATCTGATGTATAGCACATGCAGAGATAGTTCAGGCAAAGTTCGTTTTTTGACCCTATTGCTCTTACCTGTTTTGGGGGTGTTTTGCAGGCGTTTTATAAGAAAACAAATGTTTCTAGCCAACACATTGTTCAAATGTGTGTGCTACCATCCTGAAGAGTACCAGATAATCACCAGTGGAACGGACAGAAAGGTAAGCAAAGCTGCAGGAATTCTGTTTGCCGTAATTCCAAAACACAAAGCATGGGGCTTGTTACGTGATGAAACTCCTGTACCTCCACAGAAGTTCGTGTTTACAGGGAAGTGCTGAAATCGGTGTGGTGTTCATCCACAACTGAGCTCTCCTCTCTGGTCTGCGCTCTAGATTGCCTACTGGGAAGTGTTTGATGGCTCTGCAATCAGAGAAGTGGAAGGGTCTGTATCGGGTACCATCAATGGGATGGACATCACATCAGATGGGGCATACTTTGTCACAGGTGAGTGGTTGGATGAAACGAGAAAGAGGAGGTCATATTAAAAGCAGGAAAAGGAAGGCAATGAACCAAGGATCTCAGTAAAGAAAGAAAAAAATAAAAGGAGGGGTCAGCTAAAGGGGAAAACAAAATGAATCACTGAGGAAAAATACTTAGAAAAAGGCTGTGGTTCAGACTTGGAAGATACTATGGTTCAGTCTTGTAATGTAAAGGTGAAAACAAGTTTCAAATGTCTCGAAGGGAAGAATGCAGGGTTTCACCTTGCCCTGCTCTTCATGTAGTTCAGTGGTGCTCACCGTGCAGTTGAAGGATTTGTTCAGGTGCCCTAATGCAGAAGCCTGGCAGTCTCTGTTGGTTTGTAAGTGGGGATAACTCCAGGCTCCATCCAACCTTGGGCTCACATGTTCCCCACCACCGTGACTTCTCTTCTGGGAGCCTAACACTAGCATAGACGAGCCATGGCATTGTGTGTAACAACTGTAGTTAAAACCCACAGATTTGATGTCAGCACCAGTCCTTTTAGAGTGTTGGTCAAGAGCCTTTCGAAGGCCCTCCATATTATTGGTACTGATTGCTGGCCATAGCTCACTATGATCTGCTGGTGCAGGTCCTGAGTACTCTACTGGACAATGACTCTCTACTTCAGTTGAGAAGAAGTCATTTTTGCCATAATGCCCAAGACAATATGTCCCAGTCTTCCTAAATCAAATGAATGCTTAAGCATTCCCCTGCCTGTGATCTGGGAACACAAAGCAGCAGAACTCTGTGTAATCATTTGTTCTTCCCTTGTGCCCAATGCAGGTGGTGAAGACCATCTGGTGAAACTCTGGGACTATAACGAGGGTGCAGTGACTCACGTTGGAGTGGGCCACAGTGGCAACATCACCCGTCTCAAGATCTGCCCTGAAAAGAAGTACATTGTGAGCGTGAGTGCAGATGGTGCCATCCTGCTCTGGAAATACCCAGACTTGCGCTAACAGCTGGCACAGGAGCTGCCAGGCTGCTACTTCTTCGGCCAGTCGTAACGATCCTTTTCTCTTGCCGCTGAAGTTGTTTTAAAGCATTTGTACTATTAGAGGAGATACTATTTTTATTCTCTCTGGTATGCATTTGCCAGATCCTTCAGATATCCTTCCTAGCAGTCAATAAATAGGTCTGATTCTTTTCAGGGGAGCTAAGAATTTGCTGTTTCTTTTAGATTGGTGTGAAAGCATTCATCACTTCTGAAAATCATCTTGGCTGTTGTTATAACACTTGCATGTTGTTACTGCCACCGTTCCTGGTAGTCTCCTAACATAGTCTTACTTGTATGTCTGCTCATTTCTGGGCTCTCTCTTGCTTTCACGTGGTCTCTCTTTCTTTTCCCTACCCCCTTCTGTCCCTTCCTCTGATGAATAACTTGTTGTGTAAATTCAGTCTTCTGTGTTCATCTTCATTTGTCTGGTCCTGATTAAGGAAAAGGCCCTCGGCTCCAACTCGGGCATTTAACCAGGAAGCTCTTTTGAGTGAAGCTTTTAAATCGCTGTTCTCAAAGGAATACAAGGACGTTGGGGCTTCTTCATTTGTGGTGTCCAATTTAAAACCCTCTGCAGGGGCCTGGTTTTCAAGAGTGAGAGTGCAGTCATTTCTAAAAATGCCTAGATGTTTCCATCTAGACACACTCAGATTCCTGGTCCTTGGCCTAATTTTTCAAACAGACTCCAAATTCGCATGAAATACGTATTTTGTCTGAGAATGAGGACCCAGTATCATATCTGCTATTAAAACCAACAGCTCTCAAGATGCTGTTTGTTTAAAGATCAGTGTAGACAGCCAGCCTGTGAAGTGATGCAAGTGAAGTAAATATTTCTTTTGCAGGCATTGAAGGCCTGTGAGAATTCTGTCATAATCTAAAATGGTAGCAAAATGTTGTATTCCTTAAAATATTAAGGCTTACAGACATTTTTGTTAACTAAGATGATGATTTAAAGGCAGTGTCAGCTAGATAGTGTCATGCCTATTTTGATAGTATTAGCTGTTCTGGTAGGCAATGAGGGATGGCAATTTAAAGGTATGATTGCTTATTATTTTTTACTAAAAATGTTTACTGCTCGTAGCACAATAAGGGTGGATCCTTTTGGACTGGCTTGGAGGGTATCTGTGCACATACGTTGTCCATCAAACGCTATGCAAGCCCTGTTCCTTCTGGTTGAAATACCTCTGCTCTTACTAATGGAGTCTTGAGCGAAGGAATTAAGTCATTCCTTCCTTTTTCTCTGGAGTCAAGACTTGATGCTATGCAGTGATAAACACTCCAGCAGGTTTTACAAGCTCTGCAGCAATGCTCACTCTGATTTGGAAGGCAGGATCAAACCACTGGAATGTGGGACGGAGAGGCAAAACATTTGTGCTTGTGCTAGGGGCACAAAAACAGAAGTGGAGCCTGTGAGAGCTAACCAGGCCGTCCTGAAGAGCCGTCTCACCACTACCTCCCCGTGCTCTCCGAGGTGCGGGGTTTTGAGATGCAGATACCTCCCCGGCAGAGTCCCACATCAGCAAAGCAATTCCCTTCCCATCAGATCGCAACAAACCTGTCATTACAGGTGGGAGGAGAATCCACGTACCTGTTGGGGTGCCGAAGTCCTGTTTTGGTGTGGCTGTTCGTGGGGTGTAAGGACCAAAGCCCTGCACGCTCCTCCTGCACTAGCGGGTTCCTCATGGCTCAGAGGCAGCAAAGTGAGACAGGCTGTCCTGACTCACCTGGCCACAGTCACCCGCTGACTCTGTGGAGGACAGGAGTTGGCACGCTAAGAGTGAAGGCTGGTAAACCACACTTGCTGTTTGTGACAGCCAGCCTGAGGAGACTCAGGCCCTGTGTCTGTCACCTTACAGATTTGAAAACTGGGAGGACAGAGTCTTTGGAGAAGTCCTCTCCTCCTCATCCTTCTTTTCAGTGTGAAGTGGCATCACTTTATCAAAACCAGCTCAAATTTTAGGCGTGGACGCTGGCTGAATTCGCTTGCTCTGGCGTAGCCAAGCTGATGTAGGTCTCTGCCCAGGGTGGTGGCTGGTACGCTGTAGCAGCAGCACAGCATCCCCCCTGCCATGGCACAGTGTGCACACTGCGCTCCGTGAGAGCCCCCCACCCTGGTGTCCACGCACAGAGCTCCGCCATCATGTCCTGCGGCTGTAGGGGTAGATGATCTGGGGCACTGCCCCACATACTCTGTAGGAAGTTGAGGCAATAACCACATGGGCTGTGACTGCCAGCAGCTGTGTGACCTTTCAGGCTGTGAGTGTATTTGGAAAAGATGGGCCCCCGTGGCTGAGCCAGCCGCTCGCAAGCTCATCTACTTCCCAAGCAGTGCTCTCCTACGCAGCGGCACGGCAGTGCTCGTTCCCCCAGCACAGCCTTGCCCCTCCCAGCACATCTCACACCAGTGCTAAGAGCCGTACACGCTCCTCACCGGCACGGCCAGGGTCCCCAGGGAGCCTCTGGAGCTTTACAAATGGATGTGACCTACATGAGTATCGCTGAGAAGCAGACGTGCAGAGCAACCTGTGCTGCTCTTCCGCCAGAAGTCAGGTTGTGTTTGGGAAACATGAACTGCAGTCACAAATTTCCCCATTCTGTGTTTGCCTGATGGCAGGCACATTGTATTTTACAGCGTGAATGTGTTCATTACGCTATCATTAGTCATGAAGAACAGCCCGGTTAATAATGGAGATCTAGAACGCTGGTGCACGAAATCAGCCCTAACGAATGTGCTGTTACCATAAAGCGCTGGGGATTTCAGTGCCCCCCTCTTTGCCGAGGGAAAGGGAGCTGATGTTGCTCCAGTGGTATCAGCACAAGCAGAGAGGTGGCACTGGCAGAAGGTGTTCGCTCACCCCTTCCATCTGCTCCTGACATCTCTGCCCCTGTATCGAGCTGAATTCTCGTTAGGAGGAGGAGCGGCCGGGGCAGGACAGAAACACACGGGCACCATGGTCGCACCAAGCTCCCTTACGCTGTCTTGATCTACTCCAGTGATGTTGAAGTGGAGTTAAATTCTGGTCCCTGTGCGCCTGGGGGAGGGGGCATGAAGGGAATGTCAGGGAAAATCAAGCATGTCCTGGGTTTTGGAAATGGCTTTTTAATCCTTACTGTTAGGGGAAAAAAAGAAAGTGATGTTAAACAGCCCTCAGTGATGTCTGACTCTTGGTGAAAGCAGTCGGCGGCTTTACGGCATTAGGCCAAGAGATGGGAGACCCAGGTTTCTAGCTGTACCATCAATTCACAGCACAATGCTGGGATCGGAGCCCCTTCCCACCAAGACTTTAGCTTCCAGCCCCCTGGCTGCTGTCCCCCCTCCGTGAGCTGCTTTCTCCTGGGCTCAGGCCACGGGGCCCGCTGACGTACAGCCCTGCAGAAAGGCTTGCATCATCCCTCTCGCCCTCCTGTCCCCAGCACAAAAGCTTCGTGGTAAGGTTTTTTAACGCACTAGCATCTGAAGTTATATTTTTTGGTTGTTAATTTGCGCATCCCTCAGCAACTCGGGGTGTCTGCTTGTGTGGAAATGAACACTCTGGTGCTCATCCCCACGGGTGCACAGCTGGGCTGGGCTGCCACACCAGGAGGAGGGGCGCCCAGCTCCGGGCTCAACATGGGCAACAAGCCCCCGGGTAATTCAGCTTACCCAGCCCTTGCCAAGAAAGGTGACAGCACAGACATCTTGCTGGAGATTGCAGGGCAAGGTCATCGTAGCACCACAGCTCTAAACAATGGGATTTGGGGCAAAGGTTAACAGGAAACATCCCCTCGATCTGTTGGCGATGAGCAAGGCATCCCTGCTCGCTGTCGGGGGCTTTGACCTCTGCCCTGAGCTATTTCCAATCAGTCTGGACTTTGCAGGTCCTTTAAGGGCTCGTTGGTGTGCATCTCGACCGCTTCCCCAAGTTAGCTGGGCTTTCCTCTCTGCCAGACAGCGGGGCAGTGAGGGAGCGATGGCATTTGGTTCCCATCTCCTCCAGCACCTTCCAGAGCAGTTGGCTTGGGAGCTGAAGGTTGGCAGAGCGGTGTTTGCCAGACCTCCGGAGAGGGCACTCGTGGTACGTCTCAACATCTCCAGCCATCCAGGCTGTGGATGCCTGTGAGGAATACCAGTGGCACCTGGCCATGGGTGATGGCACTAAGGAGATCCTGGCTGAGCACTGTGTCCGTACCCTGCTCCCTGCGGGTGGCTGGTGTCTTGGGTTGTGTGAGCTCCCCTGGGAAAGGGGGAAACTGCTGCAGCCTGGTACAACCTCGAGCACCTTCAGCTTCCTCGTCCACCTGGATGTACTGTCCCTGGCCACTGGCCCTTAGTGAAGTTCCTGGAGGCCCATTTAACATCAGACCTGAATCAGCTCCCCATCCTTCCTCACCAACATACCTCCCCTTGCATCAAGCTGGGTTTCTGCTGGTGCTCCCTGGTCCGCCCTGTCCCCTGGAGCCGCGCTGCTGGCTAGAGGGGCGACATGAGCAAAGGGGTCCTGCCTCCCAGCACCAAACCGGTGCTTTCCCAGGCCCTTGAGGTTCCTGGTTGAGCAAACATGGAGTTAAATGTACATAGCTCTGCGAGCTGGTTTTGTTTACCCTGGAGATACCCACTGGTTCCCACCCGAATCCCCTGAGCTCCCCCAGCCTGGCCGTGACACCTGGGAGAGCCCCGGGCAGTTTCTGCAGCACAAGCCCTGCCTGCCGCTGCTGTACCAGGGCTGGGTCTCCCTTCCCACGCCCAGTTTCAGCGCCAGATCATCTCAGTTCAGAGGGGATAACGGGTGAAAACAGCCCGGAGATACCTCTCGGTGGAGCAGCCAGGGACCATACGTATGCATTGAAAACAAAGCGCAATTGCTGCAAACAAAGTGCAGCGGTTCCTGCAGCTCAGAGTGATCTGCTGGCCGATGGAGCATGTTCATCGTTGTCCATCAGCGCGATGCGAGATCCCTGGAAAAGCAGCGTTTACCTGCCTCAATGCTGTTCCTCCTCAAACACGCTCCAAAAAAAGGCAGGACCCATGCATCTTTAATAGGGGTACTGAATAACTTAGTTTGCTATCTATAATTTAATTATAGTTGCAGAGGGTGAATAAGGAGGTGTCTTCTGCAGGGGGGAGCTTTCTCCTTCTGCCTGGAGCCGTTAGAACAGACGTCACCATTAGATGGGGGGTCACTGGTGGTTCTGTAATCATCCCCCCAATAACGATGTGATCAGATGATCAGCCCTATTTTGCCAGCAGACCAGCATTACAAATATCCTCGAGACTTAAAATATCTCTTAAAAATCACCGCAGGCTTCGATCGCCCTGCCTTGCGCCCGGAAAGTGCTTGCCATTACTGAAGTCTGCAAAGCCCTGCACCGACGTTGCCCGCTGCCCTGGGCAGGGGGACGGGCAGGGAGACGGGCGGTGGCTGGACCGCGCTGGTTCTCCCAGACCCACTTTGTCTCCCCCAGCTCAGCCTCACCTGCCCGCGGGGTGCGAGCCCCGGCAGCGGGACGGGGGTGTTGAAAGCACATTTCCACTCCACCGCACAGATGTTCCCAGCCTGCGCCGAGAGAGCGGGAGAGGCTTAAATAAAGAAAACATTGTCCTGTGGCAAAGCCCAGCGAGCATGTACAAAGATTTCTCAGGGTTTTTTTTTTAATTATTATTGTGATTTGGCAGGATGAACATGGATTTCTGCGGGGCCTGAATCAGCTCAGCTCAGATCTATTCAGGATTTTTATCTTGTGCTCATCCTAGTATCCAAGCGTTTCCCTGATATAGAAACTCTTGCCCAGCCAAAGGAGACGTTTCTAACGCGGTCCTGTCACCGCGTCTCCCTAATCAAACCACAACTGTGTTGTTACATTCATCCCAGCAGTCTGGTGTCTGAGGCACCGGGACAGTTCATGCTGTAACAACAAGGAATTTTCCATAATAGCAAGCAGGCATTTTCCCCCCTCTTTGCATTTGACATTTAGGTTTTTCCCACCCCAAATTTGCTCCAAAGTCTAAGCCTGGTACATGGAAAACAGCAGCTTGAAAGGCAGAAGCTGGAGACATCCAGGAGTTCCCGAAAAAGGCGTTTTTAGAGAGAAAGTGCTGACGCAACCCAGCGCTGCCGGCGTGCTGCAGCGCCGATAAATATTTGATTTAACCTGAATAGGAAGGCATCGTGTTCAGAACGATTTGAAGAGGAGGGAAGGTTGCAAATACGCTATTATGGAAAGGAAGATTAGCATAGCGAGCATTCCCGGCGCTCAGGCCAGCGTGCGGATTGCTTTGGATTGGGATAAAGCGGCGTTACCTGTCGGAAAGGTATCGCTGCCTGCTGCCACCCCGGGGCTGGGAAAGACGCTGCTAAAGAAAAATCTGAGCAGAGTTTTAAGTCGCTGGCTGCCGTGTGCTGTTAATATTCCCCAGGTCGGCGTCGCGGGGGCAGCTGGGGGTCAGAGACTCTCGGGGCTCTTTAACTGCCGCGCTTTGTCGCAGGTTGTCGGGGAGGCCGGGAGAGCTGCTTTCATCATCTAACACTGTCTAATTCTGGCAGGTTTGGGGTTTGTTGACTTGACTCTGTTTCACTGTCACATTTCAGGCTATCTCCCTTTCACGTGTTCATCAGGTCTCGCTTTCTACCCATCCCCTTCTAACAAACGCTGGTTTCTGATCTGGCTCCTGCCTCTTGCGCTTGCTGGCTCCCCTCGCTCTTTTTTTGAGGCTTTTCCTTGCTTTCTTTGTCAAGTTGCTGTGGATTTCTGGTTCCACTTAGTTCAGCATTAAGCTCTGCTCGCGTTCCCTCTCTCACTCCCACCACTGCTGTTTTGGCTGGGGTGGGATGCTGCCGGGCTTGACTGTCCAGCCAAAACCAACGGGAGAGAAACAACAAGTACTTTTATTTTCAACAAGCCAGGAGCTTTCTAGATTCGATAAACTCCATTCTTCCCACACTGTGTGAAGCACAACCTGCCTTTGTTAAATAATTCAGATAGCAAAAATCCCCCTATCCTCACGCAAATGCTCCGGTGGGTTCCCGTCTCCATCTCCTGGGGGTTTGCAGCAGGACGGTGCTGTAAGCAGGGCCGTGAAAGTGCCCAGGGCGGGCTCGGGACTTTGCTTTATGGGTTCCCACCTTCGTATAGCAGAAGGGAACCTAATTTTAAGGACACCTTTTCAAAAGGAGCATTTTATATATTGTCTTTGTAAAGATGGATTGCGCAGCTCTCTGGCCAGGAGGATGCTGAGACATGAGCTTTAACCAAGGGTGTGGAGCCAGTTTGAGAGTCAAAGCTCTGAGCTTGGAGGTGTTTGTAGGCAGAGTTTCGGATCAGCCTTGATGCCGGTCCCCAACCGCCCCAAACAGCGAGACCTTCCGGCAGTGCCAGCAGCTTTCCTCAGCCGGGCTGGGAGCAGCGAGCCAACACGGTGCAAGGGGATTTCTCCAGGGCCACATCCTGCACGGAGCCACTGCACCGCATCCCCCTAGCCTGCCCAGTCTGAGCACTGCTGAGCACTGGAGCTGGTCCCCCAGGTCACAGGAGGGTCGGCTCTGTCCCACCAGGCAGGACTCCTTCCTGCCTTCATTCCCATCTCACTGGGAGGAGAGACAAGAGCGAGTGCCCAGGCTGGCCCCAGGGCGGCAGCCCCCCGGGATGGAGATCTGGACGGCTCCGAGAAGGGGGCTGCTTCCCCAGGAGTGCCAGGCTCTCGGGGGACATCCCGCACCCACCAGGGCTGGCTGCGGTGGGGAGGAAACTTCAGCAGGGCTCAGTCCTCTCTCCTCTCTGGATAAGCAGCTCCTGAGCCTGCCGGCACCCTGGGGCCACCCGCCGTAGAGCTGTCCCCGGAGGGTCTGTGGGCAGCTGATCCCCCTCCGTCTTCTCAGCACTGCCAGCTCGTGATGGATTTTGTCTGAGATCATGTCTGGCGCCGGCGCCACGCCACGCCACGCCTGCCCACTGCCTCTCTGCCCTCCTCCGTGCCCACCACACTGACAGACACCAGTCTGGCATCCTCCGGGAAGGTCACCATCTCCCTGCCACCACCTTGCCTGAACTCACGCCCAGGGCTGCCCTGCCCCACAGGGAGGAGGGATCACGACATCCAACAGCACCTCCTGGCCCTTCCTCCATCATTTTGTCCCATCTCTTCCAAACCCGTGTCACCGTGCCCAGGGCAGAGCTTGCGGCATATCCCCATGCCCGGGGTGCTCGTGGGGCAGGGAAGGCAGTGGGCAGGCTGCCCGGCACTGCAGACCCTTCTCTGGGGGAAGGGGAGGTGCTGCTGGATGCTGCCGAGACCCACAGGGATGGAAGAGAGCCCGCAGTGCCCACAGCCGAGCTCAGCCCCTCAAGGACCCCCTCCCCGGCTCAGCATCAGCCTTGGCAGCTCCCCAGGGAGAGAAGAGCCACGCGGCTGCAATGGAACCACTGCCACCTCCCCATGCCCTGCAGCAAGGTGACACTTAGTGGCACCCCCTGCCTGGCAGAGGGACCTCTTTCCCACTCCACCCCTCCCCGGCCCTTTGGCCCTGGGTAGGGACAGCAGCTGCCCGAAAGGTGCCCGGGCTGGTTGGCAACCCAGGGCAACCCTGCTGCCCCCCGTCTGCGCTCAGGGCTGTAAAATCCCAGCGGTTTGGTGGGAGCCATCGCAGCAGTCCCAGGCCAGAGCTAATCTCGGGGTCCCAGCCTCACGTGGCCAGACCGTGTTGGGGGATTTGAGTCTCCCCCAGTGGTGTGAAGAGCAACGTGCTGCCACCGGGTTGCAGCCGAGCAGAGGGCGAAGTGCTGCAGAAATGGCCGGTCCTACTGCAGTCGCCCTGCTTGTGCCAGTTGTGGTGCCATGGGATGGATCCAGCCGGATCAGGGGACTGATGCGGCTGAAAACCGCCTGTCAAAACCACAGTGGGTTTCCTCTGCTGGCAGTGCTGCTGGTGGAGAGCAGGGAGCTGACCTGGTGGTCCCTGCTCATCCCGTGTGTCCCCATCTGGCCACGCAGGGAGGGCTCAGGGGCTGATCCTTGTGGTGGGGGGAAGGTGGCACTGTCCCTCCCCAGCCAGGTTCTGCTGGACCCTAAACGAGCACCCGCCCGTGGTGCCAGCCAGTGCAGGGTGGGCAGGAGGCAGCCGAAGCCTCCGGGCTCTGCCAGCGCAGTCCCCCTGGTTTTGCGGCTCTGTGTGGAGGGAGCCCCTTTAGGTCCCAAAACCTCCGTGTGGTGGGCGCAGAGGTGACCGTTGTCCCACTGTCCCAGCTAAGAGCACCCAGAGGTGGCAGGATCAGAGCACCTCGCAGTGATGCTGTGGCACCCTGGGGTGATGCTGGAGGCAGCGGGGCAGCGCCGGTGGGGCATGGCGGGGGCTCCTGGGAAAGCCCCGGGGTGATGCTGGGCGCGGTGGCAGATACCGGGGAGGGGG
>VYXH01012697.1:30778-42220 GCA_013397275.1 Burhinus bistriatus
CACTCCCAGCACCCACCGCCACCCGCTCCCCCACCTCATCCTCCCCATGCACCTTGCCCTGCCCTACCCGATGACCCCCAGCCCCGCTGCTGTCACCCCCCTCTGGCCGGGCTGCCTTCACCCCAGCTCCGACCTCCCTTAGGCGGGGGAGCTCCCAGCCCCGGCCCCCCCACGGAGCCGTNCCCACCTCATCCTCCCCATGCACCTTGCCCTGCCCTACCCGATGACCCCCAGCCCCGCTGCTGTCACCCCCCTCTGGCCGGGCTGCCTTCACCCCAGCTCCGACCTCCCTTAGGCGGGTGAGCTCCCAGCCCCGGCCACCCCACGGAGCCGTAAGGGTGAGCCTGGTGCTGGTTGTGATGGTGGGGTAAGGCAGGATGGTGCCTCGGGAGCCCAATTCGGTGGCCTCAGGCCCTGTCACTGAGTGTGTGTCACATCCCTGCCGGGCACGTGCCGGTGTGCTGCAGGCCTGTGCCCGGCTTGGGGACAGGGACGAGGTGTTGGGCATAGGGCAATGCTTTTAGCCTGGTGTCGCAGCCCCCCGTGCTCAGGGACACGTGCCTGTGGGTGACGTTTCTGCAGGGACTTGGTGCTGCAAACGAACTTTGCAAAGTGCTGTGGGTGCCGAGAAGCTGCTGGGAAGCTGGGCCCCTTCCCGGGTCGGGTTTTCCAGCAGCGCTGCCGGCTCCTGCGGCTAGGCTGCTCCTGCATGGGCAGGGACCGGGATACCACTGCTCTGCCCCCCCCTTTCACAGGGGCAGCTGCCTGCCTCCCTTCCCTGCCTGGAGGGTGGCAGCACCCACCCCGCAGGGACTGCCGGGGTGCAATGGGTGCTCCGGGGGGAGCAGGGTGCTCATTGCCTTTCATTTCCTTGTAGCAAAGTAACCAGCTCTGGCAGTGCTGGGCACAGTATTTCCATGCCCTGTGCTCCCGAACACACGCGTTCCTTTGGCACAGAGCAAAAAAAAAACCACCCCAAACTTCCAGCCTTTGCTTTGAATTTCCTCCCTCCAGGTGGTTATCTGCATCTTCCATGAATTCCTGCATCTTCCATGAATTTCCACCCTTTTTTTATTATTTTTTTTTAAATCTGCCTCAGTAAGATTTTTGAAGAAGAGCTGAGTCTGCAACTCATTTTGCTTGAAGCCCATCTGCGGTGGCCTTGCTCCCTCTGCATGTACCGGGACGCTGGCACTGCTGAGAGCGGGGCCGGGGGCCGGCGTGGCGGGTGGCCAGAGGGCTCGTGGCTCAGGGTGTTTCCCGGCGATGCTCGAGGTCTGAGCTCTATTCCGGCAGGTCCTGACGTGCTGGTTAAAATCAGCATGGGTTTAACTGCGGCAGCTGGTTGAAATAGATCTGGATGGTCGGAGTTTCTTCCTCCTGGTGCTGGTTTTGGGGCTGAGATCCCCAAATTGTCCTTTCCTGTTCAGCTCTGAGCAGCCACTGCCAGCCCAGGGCTCACAGATGGGTCCTTGGGGACCCCCAGCTCTGCCTTTTGGGGTGTTCCCTGGACCCCCTCCCTGGGCTCCCCACAGGGAGCGGGTTTCCCAGCCCTGTGCATCCCACTCTTTCAGGGTCAGGGACCCATCCTGGCTCTGCTGGTGCTCAGGTGACCCCAGCCTGGGACCGTTGGGCTGGGAGCTGGCGATGGACCCCCCATGGGTGCCACCCAGGTGGGTCTCAGAGGAGGGACCCCCTCTGAGCCAGCAGTGCTGCCACACCGGCCACCCCGCGGGGCCCTTGCCTGTCCCCGGGTCCCATCCTGGCTCTCAGCCCCTGGCCTCAGCCCCACGGCATTTCCGGCCACTTTCTTCCCACCGCAGCCCCTGGCGAGGGGGAATCCCCCCATAAGGGCGTCGTGCTGCTTGCCTAACAGTGAAATTAATGCTAATTAGCCAAAATGCCGTGGCGTGGCTGGTGTGGGGCAGGCACAGAGATTAGGGCCTGATCCAGGGGCGGGCAGGGGGAGGCTCCAGTTGGTGGCACGGGGACTTGGACTTTTGGGGCATCACGGTGGTTTCATCGCCCCTGTGCCTGCTTTGGGCCCAATTCCTGTGCCATGCACGGAGCTGCACATCCCGGGGGGAAGATGAGGGGAGGGGGAAATGGGGCGGAAGCACTGCGGAGCCCCATCAGCACCTTTCGGGGACCCCCTGCAGGGCCGGGGGGAAGGAGGAGAGGGATGAGGGGGGGCCAGCCCTGGGCAGGGGGAGCTGATAGGGCTTAGGTGGAGGGACAGAGCCTGGCAGGGCAGGCAGCACCCTCTCCCCGGCACTGCCCATGGCGTGGGGCTGGCAGGAACCCCCTGGCGTGCGGCTCCATCAGGGACATCCCTGGTCTCAGCCGCTCCGCTTCAGTCGGAGGGTGCTGAGTGCCGGGCTCCGACGGGCCGAGCATCCCCAGGTTTGGGATGCAGGAGGTTTGCTCAGGGGTTTTCCTCCTGCCTGTGCGGGCAGGGCGGGCAGCTCCCCTGCCCGCAGGCGACACGTTTGCTTGAGTGTACGAACAGCCCTCGTCTCTTCTAGGGCCTTGGGTGACTGCGCTGGCACCGCCTGGTTGGGGAGGCACTGGGCTGGCTGCTGGTGATGGGGCGGCGGGGGCAGGCAGGGTAATCCCAGCACCGGGAATTGCCTTCCCTTGGTTGTTACACCGAGTTGATGCTGGCAGAGCGTGCGGAGCGGGTGACACTGGTGGGTCCCCGTGGGCCAGGCTTGCCCATATGGGCTTTGTTGGAATGTGCCCTGTCCCCTCGCCCACGGAGAGCTGTCCCCTCCTGCCCTCATCCTAGCAGCTGAAAGCCAGGACACCGTGGTGACGGGCCACAGAGCTGCTGTCTTGGCTGCATGTTCCAGTGTCTCCACTGCTCTGCTGTCCCCAGGGTGGCCGCTGTGTCCCTGCAGAGGCAGGACAAGGGCAGATGCTGTTGCAGGCAGGAAGCAGGGATGGGTTTTTGTCATAGGTGCTAACGAACCGGCCATTCGTTAATGCCAGGCAGCGTGGCCCAAGGCTCAGCGCCCTCCCTGCCCATCTCTTGCAGAACATCGTCTCCAAGCACAGCTCGCAGTTTCGGGGCAACGCGCAGCATGACGCCCTCGAGTTCCTGCTCTGGCTGCTGGACCGCATGCATGAGGACCTGGGCGCCGGATCCCCTGCCCAACAGACCCATGTCCCCGAGGAGGTGGGTGGCCCATGCCGGGTGGCCGCACATCCTGGCTCAAGGGAGGATGTCCATGCCAGGTCTGGGACCAGGGAAGCTGAGATGTCCTGGGAGGGGGTGGGCTGGCATTGTCCCCCCTACCCTGGTATGGGATGGGGATGTGGGTGACATGGTTTGGCTGGTGTGTGGAGGGGAGGATGGCAGGGTGTGGGTGCTGTGGGGCTGTGCAGGGTGGTTGGGGTGCTGGGAGAGCATGGGGGTGTCAGCAGGAGCCCGTCCAGCTGAGCACCCTGATTCGGGTGGGCACCCCGGTTCTTGGGGTCCTTCGATCAGGAGAAGATCCAGCCCCCCCATCCCTCCCTGCTTCCAGCTAAGCCTGCTGTAATTACAGTGCTCGGCGGCTTTGCTGCTGGCAAAACGAGTAATTAAGTCTCCTTCCATCCATCTGCGCTCATGGCATCGCCCTGGCCCTGCCTGCCTGCCTGCCTGCCAGGGCGCTGCCTGTTGCAGCGGATGGATTTGTGCAGCCGGTGTTTGCCGCGGTGGCTCGGCGCAGCAGCGTGCTGTCCCCGCTTTGGGGGCGATGCCCTTCTTAGGGGGTCCTGGGAGCAGCAGCATCGTCCCTGTCCCCAGCTTGGGGCATCGCGGTTGTGGCCGAGGGGTGTGGGTTGGGGACCCCGCGGGCAGCCCCTGCCCAGCTTCCAGCCTTGCATGGGCACAGCTCTGTCCTGCATGGGAGAGCGTGGCTGCAGCGTCCACTTCCAAAGCCTCCGGTCGGGGCAGCCCCATGGCTTCCAGCCCTGGCCAGGGGGCTGCAGCCATCCCTGCACTGAGCTGAGCCGTCCTCAGCCCTGCCCGCCTTTCCCCGGAGGCATTTAGATCCTCCCAGCCTGCTTGGGAGAGCCTGGCATCAGGCAGCTCCCCTTGCTCGCTTGTTAAATGCCAGGTGCCAACGTGTGCCACAGGCTGTGGTGTGACACTGACGGTGTCCTCGGTGGCCCGTGCTGGGGACAGTGCTGTGGCAATGCCCGGGGTACCCGCCTGGTTCCAGGAATGGGACCTTTTGTGTTCCCCCAGCATCCTCCATTTGGCTCAGCCTCCCCCAGCCCCTCACTGTGGTCTCGGCCCCTTTCAGGGGGTGCCACCAGAGTGGCACCCATGTGCCCATGTCCCTGGGGAGGGGGTGTCCCACGGGGGTTGTGAGCCTGAATAGTGGCTTTGAAGGATCTGGATGGAGGTGGGTGCATGCGCCCCTCCTGGCTTTGGGTAGCACGGGCTGGGGGAGGGGGGCTTGTGCAGATGCCGAAGGGTGGGGATGGGGGGGACAGTTCACTTTGGGTCCAGCCTCTGCCAAGGCTCGGGGACTGGGGAGCTCGTCTGGTGGGAAGTAGAAGACGAGGTCGGTGGTCCAGGGCACAGAGCTGGGCAGGCTGGAGGGGTGGGAGTACCCTCCTGGCTGTTTGATGGGTGCCCACGAGGTGTCTGCTGTGGCACCCAGCGGGCTCTGGGGCCCAAGGCTGGGCTGCTGGAAAGGCTGGAGGTCCCCTCTCTGCCACACCAGATGGACCCTGGCCCCGGGCAGACTGTAAGGACACGTCAGGCTCAGCAGGACCTGGTGCCAGCAGATGGCACGAGGAAAATTCGCCTCCTGGCCAAATACCTCATTGATTTTCAGTCTTGCTCATCATGACACCAAAAACTCCTTTTCTTACCCCAAAACAGCCCAGTCCTTTCCCAAGCTACTGAGGCTCTCTTCTGCAATGTTTCTTCTGCCATCGGGCTCCACGTGCCTGTAGCAGGGGGTGAAGCCGGTGACTCCTGTCCCCTACGTGTGGGGACAGGGGCTCCCTGCAGTTCCCAGGGCAGCGGGCAGCAGGGAGATGGCAGGCAGGATGCAGGCAGGGAGGTGTCTCCTCACCGGGCAGTTTTGGCTGTGTAACATGGTCACATCCCAACACCCCTGTTCCCTATGGAGCGGAGCAGAGGACCTGGCTCCGCGCGGGGTGTCCTGGGTGCAGGGCACGTCTCACCTCCCGCAGCCGGTGCTGGCATCCCCTGAATTTGGCAAATTGAGCCGGGTGTCCAGCCTTTCCTTGGGATGGAGGAAGGGATGCTGTGCCAGCCCCGCAGCGAGCGGCAGGGACGCAGGCAGCCTGCCAGTGCTGTCCTCGGTGTCAGTCCCTGCCGAGAACAGGGAAAGCAAAGGCAGTGCCTCAGTTTCCCCATGCACCAAGCAGGGGGGATGGAGAGAGAGCTCCCTCACGCTGGGCTCCTCGCCCACCCCGCGGCAGCGTCCAGCCCAAGGAAGAGCGGGTTTTTCTTGGGGAACCCAGTGTTTCTCCTGCAGTTGCTCAGGGACGTGCCACGGGCTTGCCAGGGGAAACGGGTGCGGGCACCCTGCCGGGGAGCGTGGCTGGCTGTGGTGGCTCAGGGTGCTGGGAGCTGCTGGATCAGGCCTGGAGAGAGGTCAGGTGTCTGCGGCGTGGGGGGAGGGGCAGTCACCCCACCATCCGGGGCTGACCCAGGGGGTCAGTGATGTGGGGAGGTGGCCGAGGGATGGTTTGACAGCGGAGCAAAGCGCTCCCCACCGCTGCCTCCCCTGCCAGCTTGAGCGATGCTGGTGGAATGGCACTGCTCCCACCGCCTGCGCCGGACACGTGGCCCCCGAAAGCCCAGCTCTGGGGCAGTGGGTCGGGGTGCTGGGTGCCGTCTCTAGGTTTGGTGTGCTGGGTGCCGTGCCAAGATGCCGTGCCTGGGCTCAGGGTGCCATGCCAGGATGCCATGCCTGGGTCCAGCGTGCTGGATGCCATGCCTGGGCTTGGGGTGCTGTGCCAGGGTGCGCTGCCTGGGCTTGACGTGCCAGGTGCCGCACCGGGTTGCCGTGCCTGGCCTCGCCGCTGGTAAAGGCGCTGGGGAAACACGCAGCAGCGGGGCTGTTTGTCTGGGTGGCGCTGGCAGCCCCGCGCTGGGACACCTGCCTGGGAGGGCATCGCGCCAGCCAGGGCTTGTTTTAGTTCTGGTGAGTTGCGTGTGGTTAATTCGCACCCGGCCGTGTTTGCCTCAGGCGGGTGCATGCACAGGAACGTGCACACCCGCTCCAGGAGCTCAGCCTGCAGACGCACAGACACGCGCACAGACACACGGACACCTGCTCACTGCAGCATCCCGCCGTCTCACCCGCCCACGCCTTGGCTCCCCGCAGCACGGCTGCTCCCAGCACCCATGGGTGCGTTTGCCAGCACAGTGGGTGCTGGGGTGCTGTGGGCACCTCCCTGCCGGGGCTGCTGACCCTGCAGGTGTGTGCCTGCGGGCGCTGCAACTCCTTTTGGGGGGACGTTGTGGGGGGATCAGCTTCCCCCCCCCCACCACCCCTTCCCAGCCTTCCGCTGCCGGAGGTGCCCGTGCTGGAGCGTGGATAAGCCAGTCCAGCCACCTCACCCGGGATTTCCCTCCTGCAGCATTTCCGCCGGGCTCGGGCACGTTCCCAGCTCCGGTTCCTCGGTGTGCAGAAGTTCCAAGCACCAGGGCTGTGGCTGGTCAGATGGGACATACCCCAAATTTTCCCCAGGAGAAGGCATGCAGGGAGCCTGGAGGGCATGGCAGTGCTGGTCCAGTGAGCGCCAGGCAGGGGTTGCTCCGATGTCACCTTCAGCCTGTCCTCGTGCCGTGGGCACACCAGAGGTGGGCTTGGTTCACTGGGACGTGTCCCCAACCCCTTTAGGGACATGGTTCAGTGGTGGACTTGGCAGTGCTGGGTTAATGGTTGGACTTGATGATCTTAAAGGTCTTTTCCAACCTAAACGGTTCTATGATTCTATAAGGGTGTGGGGGCAGCCCAGCGCCTTGCTCACTCCGCTTGTCCCTTGCCCCCACAGCCCCGCGAGGACGGGAGCGGCAGTGCCGGCAGCTCCCCGCTGCCCCCCCAGCATCCCCGCGGGCAGAGCTTCGTGCAGAGCCACTTCCAGGCGCAGTACAGGTGAGCGGGGAGGGCCGGATCCTGCCCGGCCGGGGGCTTCATCCTCCCGTGAGCCCAGGGCAGCGCTGGAGGCGCTTTGCTGGTGGGTGGCCGGACTCTGTGAGCCCAGGGAAGGGACGGGCTATGGAGCACTCAGCCCTGCAGAGAGGCTCCATCCATCCATCCATCCATCCATCCATCCATCCATCCATCCCACCCTGTCCGGGCACGGGAGCTGCTTCCCCATGGGCAGTGCAGCCCCTGCTGGGGGTGAAACACCGAGCGAGGGGTTTCAGGACGTTACTTGTTCTGCTTCAATACCAGCAAATATTTTTGCAAGTGCCAGAAATGTCTGGGGGAGGGTTGGAGCCTGACTCCCCGTGGCAGCGAGCAGGATGTCGTGCCTGGTCCCCACCCCGTCTCAGCACTGGGGCTCCCAGTAATTAGCTGGGAAGCTCTGGGAGCAGCAAAAATAGGATAGAGCTGTGTTTTATTTGCACGGTGCAATGCTGGCGGTGTTGTCCGGGCTGTGCAGGTGCAATGGGGTGGGGGTGACGGGCCGGGTGGCTCTTGGCCAGAGGGGACAAATTGGTTTTAGTAGGGATTGATCCAGAGCCGGGTCTGAACCGCATCCCGGGGGCACTTTTTGGTGTGGGTGGGTGCGTGGTCCTTGGGAGGTGACATCAGTCACTTCCAGTGTCACCTCCTGGCATGGTCACGGACATGGACTTGGGCAGACCCCAGCCCTGCCCCTGCTTCCACCCACCATGCGCCTTCCCTGGGCATGTCATACCCCCTGCCTTTGGAGACCCCACAGCCCACCTTGCCTTGGCCCTAATGAACCCTTAAGTGGTTCCCTTCATTATCACCGCCCCAGGGTGGGGACGGCCACCAGGAGATGGCTTTTGCTGGGATAGCTGATTTTGTGCCACGCTGGCAGTTCGCTGGCAAAAGCAAGGTGGCTGCTGAGCCAGCAGGGCTGGGAGGGCTCAGCCCGGGGAGACGGGCAGGGCTGCAGGCAGGGGTTGGGCAGGGGGTGCCCTGGTTGTCCTTCGTCCGTGCTGCTGGGATGGTGGTGGCGGAGCAACACAGTAAGGCGTGGTGTCCCTCAAGGGTCCATACTGGGACCACTACAATGTAATACCTTCATGAGTGACATGGGATTGACTGCACCCTCAGCGAGTTGGCAGGTGACACCAAGCTGAGTGGTGTCCAGAGGGACCTTGATGGGCTCGAGGAGTGGGCCCGCGGGAACCTCATGAAGTTCAACCAGGCCAAGTGCAAGGTCCTGCACCTGGGTTGGGGCAATCCCCAGTACCAGTACAGACTGGGTGATGAATGGAGAAGGACTTGGGGATATTTGTGGATGAAAAACTGGTCATGAGCTGGCAATGTGTGCTCGCAGCCCAGAAAGCCACCTGAATCCTGGGCTGCATCCTCAGCAGCGTGGCCAGCAGGGCGAGGGAGGGGACTCTGCCCCTCTGCTCCGCTCTGGGGAGACCCCACCTGGAATACTGTGTCCAACTCTGGGGCCCCCAGTAAGAGAAAGGCATGGACCTGTTGGAGTGGGTCCAGAGGAGAAATGGTCAGAGGGTTGGAACACCTCTATGAAGAAAGGCTGAGGGAGTTGGGGTTGTTCGGCCTGGAGAAGAGAAGGATCTGGGGAGACCTTCTGGTAGCCTTTTGGTGTATGAAGGGGGCTTCTGACAAAGATGGAGAGAGACTGTAGTGACAGGACAAGGAGTAACGGTTTTAAACTGCAAGAGGGTAGGGTTAGATTGGACATGAGGACGAAGTATTTTGCAATGAGGATGGTGAGACACTGGCCCAGGTTGCCCAGAGAAGCTGTGGCTGCTGCATCCCTGGAGGTGTTCAAGGCCAGGTTGGACGGGGTTTTGAGCAACCTGATCTAGTTGAAGATGTCCCTGCCCATGGCAGGGGGTTTGGAACTAGATGATCTGTAAAGGTCCATTCCAACCCAAATCATTCTGTGGTTCTACCACAGGACTCAGGATCAGGTTGTCCCAAGCCTGTCCCAGAGGACCGGCGTGGGGATGCCCCTGCATGCAGGTGATGGGACGCCTCACATGTTCATCCAGCTGAGACTTACAGGATGCTCAGGTGGGCCAGCATCTGGCCACCCCATCCCCATGCCATGGCATTGCAGACGTGAAGGGACACATCTGGCACCACAAGTCCTTCCTCCTCGCTCAATTAATCCCTCGCCCTATATGAAAAAAGGCACTTTAATTATCCACCCCCTTCCGCGTGCCAGAGCCTGTCTGTGAGCAAAAGAATTTATTAATTGGTGCGGCTGCATCCCGGGGAGCTCGGTGGCCCTTCAATGTGACGGATAACAAGGGCTCAGGATTTTGATTTGGTTTTTAATTTATTTTCCGCCTTTTTGTTGAATAAAAAGGAGGAAAGAAAAGAAATTTAAAAGACAGAAATAAAAAGAAATAGGGGCTAAAGTGGTTGTTGGCATTAAAGGTTCATTTAAGCCAGGCTTTGGTGGAGCATCGCCTGCGGGATGCTGTGGGACATGGGGAAGCTGGTGGGGGGACCTGGTCCTCCCCGGTGGCCCCATGTCCCCTGGCAGAGTGGCCGGGTCCCCCACCACTGTCCCCCGCTGCTCCCCTGCAGCTGGCTGCTGTGCCGTGGGGTGGGGACCGGGCGGGCTGAGCCAGCAGCCCCGGGGAAGCTGTGGTGCCCGTGTGGCACAGCCTGTGTCCCGGTGGTGGGGTGGGATACTGCCCCTGGCCCAGGGCTGGGAGTGCAACCCTGGCGGGTGCAGGATCCGGCCCTGCGGTGGTGATGGGGATACCACCCCAGCGGGTGCAGGATCCGGCCCTGCGGTGGTGATGGGGATACCACCCCGGCGGGTGCAGGATCCGGCCGTGCGGTGGTGATGGGGATACCACCCCAGCGGGTGCAGGATCCGGCCCTGCGGTGGTGATGGGGATACCACCCCGGCGGGTGCAGGATCCGGCCCTGCGGGGTTGGCAGGCAGCTGGTTCCCAGCAGGCAGACGGGGAGCGTGGCAGGACTGTGGTGTCCCCTGGGAGCACCTTGCAACAAGCACGCATGGGAGTGGGAGACCCCCCCAACCCTGGGATTTCACTCTGGCTTCTGGAGCACCACTTACTGCGGGCGCCCTTGTTAGGTTTCAGAGTGAACAGACCGTTGGGCTGGGCAAGTGGGTACGGGCTGTGGTGTGTCACCCTGGCAGGAGGACGTGCAGCCTCTGCGTGATGCTGGGGCCATCTGAGCCCTGCAGGGTGCAGTACCCGGGATGCGGTACCCGGGATGCGGTACCTGGGATGTGGCACTGGGGGTGCGGTATCCAGTGTGCGGTACCCAGGATGCCCTACCCAGGGTGCGGTACCGGCGGCAGAGCGCTGCAGCCCCAGGCTGGGGACTCTGAGAGTGCTGTCCCTGCGCCGGTGACGCGCCCCGGCTGTGTTTTGCAGGTCCTCCCTGACATGCCCTCACTGCCTGAAGCAGAGCAACACCTTCGACCCCTTCCTGTGCATCTCCCTGCCCATCCCGCTGCGCCAGACCAGGTGAGCCCAGCCCCGCGCCTCCCCAGCCGCTCGCCGCCACGGTGAGAGGCACAGCCACTGGCCAGCGGAGTTTGGGCTCCAGTGAGAGTAATTTGCATATTTTGGGGTAAATAATTAATTTGGGAGGTGGCGGCAGCGTTGGGATGGGTGACAGCCACCGCTGCAGGAGCTGTGTTTGGTGGGTGTTTGCCACCCCGGAGTCGAAGCCGCCACACTGGGATGCGGATTCCTCCGGTGTGGTCACGAGCGGCGTCGGGTCTCAGCGCGGTGGCTTTCCCTGCTGAAATGTGTGTGTGTGTCCCCCCTCGGTGTCCCCAGGGCTCTCAACGTCACCCTGGTGCTGCAGTGCGAGCGCCGGCGGTTCGTGCGGGTGGGGCTGGCCGTGCCTCTGCTGGGCACCGTGGCCGAGCTGCGGGAGATGGTGGCGCGGGAGGGACGCGTCCCCCCGGAGCAGGTAATGAAGGGGGACACATTGGGGGGGGACATACGGGACACCCCCCCCAAGGGACACTGAGGGTGCAGGGTGCCATCCCACAGGTGATCCTGGCCGAGGTGTCCCCGCGGGGCTTCCTGCGGTCCCTGGGCGACGCGGAGGAGCTGGGCGCTGCCGGGGAGGGGGCTCCCCTCTACGCCTTCCAGCCGCCCCCTGCCACCCACTCAGGTACCGCCCCCTCCGCCCTGCCATTGGTTGGCAGCTGCCTGCCTGCCTCACTGTGATTGGTTGGGAGCAGCTTGTGCAGCGCTGGGGTGGGATTGGTGGGAGGTGG
>VYXH01012699.1:0-33429 GCA_013397275.1 Burhinus bistriatus
CGGGGAAGGAGCACGGCCACGGTTCCCAGTAGTTTCATCAATAAATCAATTTATTTAAAAGAATATGTTACAATTAATTACACTAAGTGACTTTACCAAACAACCGGCGTGGTTAGAGACTGAGGAATGAAACACCGGGAGCAGCTGGGGGAGGGAAAGGGGAGGGGGGGGAACTGGGGCTTTTTTTTTTTCTCCCTCCTTTTTGCAGGTTGGTGGGTTTTGGTTTTTTTTTTTTTTTTCCACATTTCTGACTCACAAATAAAAAATACAAGATACTGCAGTGAAAAGACAATTAGAGTTCTCTCAAATAAATTAAAGAGGATGTGGATGGCAGCGAAATCGGGGCGGGGAGGGGACACACACACACACACGTTTCACCGGCTCCGAATCGAGCAGGGTCACGGGCGGGATTATTGCTAAGACCTGTCGCTCTCGTGCCACTGATGGGC
The DNA here is from genome assembly GCA_013397275.1 of Burhinus bistriatus. Taxonomy (NCBI): domain Eukaryota; kingdom Metazoa; phylum Chordata; class Aves; order Charadriiformes; family Burhinidae; genus Burhinus; species Burhinus bistriatus. Next base: position 450 of record VYXH01012699.1, read on the forward strand.
CGTGGCACAAGGGCTGTGCCGGGGCTGGCGAGGACGGGGGGTCCCCACACCGCTCCCAACCTCCCCCGGCACAGGGCTCCTGAGGACAAGGGACCCGGGGAGGACGAGAGACAGGGCCAAGCGCAAATCCAATTACTGCGGCGCTGGGCTAATTAATTCCCCGCTCGCAGCCCTGGCCTTTGCTCTCTACTGAGAGCCGAGGAACCGGGAGGATGCTGCACCGACCGGGAATTTAACCCAAAACCCATGCGGAGGCTGGGAATACCGGTGGTACGGCCATGGGGCAGGGGTGGGACAGAGTTCCCCGCACTCTGGGGTTTTAAATTGATTTTTTTCCTTAATTTCCCCAGGCAGCCCTGGAGAGGGACCGGAGCGGGGTCCCAGCAGCCACCGAACCCCCTCCGCTGGCCGCATCCCGGCCCCGTGCCTCCTCCCGACCCGGCGAGGGGCAGATAAACCCCTTCCCAAAACACGGGTAGAAAGGGAAAAACCCTGCCCTAAGCAAACGCTCGGCATCTCCCACCCGGAATCGCCTCCCCCCGCACCCCCGGTGCCCGGGGGGCCGTGAGCATCGCCGAGATGCTCGCCCACGCTCCACGCTTGTGTTTTGCGCCTGGTGGGGGGAAGCAGCGGGACCAGCATCTCCCAGATATCACACAACTCACCCCAGCCCCACGGCTGCTGGGGGGAGCTCTAGGGAAAGCAGCCCAAAAGTAGGGAAAACAGTTTTTCTACCTTATTTCTCCTCCTCGGCACCGCTTGGTCACTCAAGCCATGGGAAAAGTCACTCGCCACTGTGGCTGCAGCCGGCCGGTTTTCGGAAGCGTTCTCCCATCTCCGACAAGCCCAAGGGTCTCGGTCCCCCGCCCGGAGCTACCGTCCCACAGGGGCGGGTGGCCACGCTAGCCCGGGAGGAGGGGGACGCAGCCAGGGAACAGATCCTGGAACCTGCAAGATCCCATCCCGGCACTGGGCTCCCCTCGCTCCCGGAGCCGGATGTCCCCCCCGCCTGCTCAAAGTCCACGTGAACATAGCCAGAACCGAGCCAAAACACAGGAAAAAAAACAAAACACAAAAGTCAAGAGCTTGTAAACGCGTAGAGGTCCTTGTGCCAGGAGAGGTATTTCCCTGTGACATTGCTGCTTTTTTTTTTTTCCTTTCCCCCCTCCCCCCCTTTTTTTTGTGTTTTGTTTTTTTTGTGTTTTTTTGTGTTTTTTGTTTTTTGTTTTTTTTTTCTCTAAAGTTAGTTTTTTTAAAAAAAAACACAATGGGTTGGGAGGACAGATGCGTGTAAAAACGCAAGTTTAAAAAAGGTACTGCCACCGATATGAAATTTTAAAAGAAATATATATATATATGTATATACGTGCACAGCATTTGTATATATAGCTTTTTAGGGGCGGTTGGTTGTTCGTTGGTTTGGTTTTGTTTTGTTTTTGTTTTTTTTACATACATACATATATATGTCTGAACAGTGCAAATGGATGACGTTTCGAGTTCCAGTTGTAAAAACTAAAAGCACAGTCCATCTTCTGGAACAGGACCCACGTAAAGGAAGAGACACAACACCCTCGGGCGGCTCCGCTGCCATCCAACACCGGTTTCCCCTTTTCTCGGCTGAGCCTGCCGTTTATCCTAGCTGCTTAATTCCATAAACATGAAGTTCACAAATGGTATTATTATTAATAATATTTAGTTTAAGGGCTTTAATACAATAACAGAATTTTAAGTGTTAATTGGGGAAGGGAGGGGGTTACGTTCTTCCGTGACGTGGGGCTAAGTGGCCGCGTCCCTCTGCTGTGACCTGACCATCTGAAAGATATTCTGAAAGAGAAGAAAAAGGACATTAAAAGCGCGATGTCACGCGGGAAGAGCTGGGTTCCCACTCTCCTGCCAAGCTACGCCGCCGCCCTGCGGGGGCAGAGGGGACCGGGGGTGACGCGTGGGGGGTCTTGCCTGTCCCCAGCCCAAGCACGAGAGCGTGGGGACGGCCGGGATGGCTCCTGGTCCCAGCCCGGCAGCCCTCGGCCCCACCGGTAAAGAGCTCGGGGGGCCGGCGGGGCAAGGAGCTTGCAGCCAAACCGCATCCTGCATCTCTCAGCTTCACCCACGGCGATGCTCGGGAGCAAGGAGCCCTCCCAGCACTGACACACGTCCCATCCCAGCTTGGGTCCCCGGCGCTCTCAGCTTCACCCACGGCGATGCTCGGGAGCAAGGAGCCCTCCCAGCACTGACACACGTCCCATCCCAGCTTGGGTCCCCGGCGCTCTCAGCTTCACCCACGGCGATGCTCGGGAGCAAGGAGCCCTCCCAGCACTGACACACGTCCCATCCCAGCTTGGGTCCCCGGCGCTCTCAGCTTCACCCACGGCGATGCTCGGGAGCAAGGAGCCCTCCCAGCACTGACACACGTCCCATCCCAGCTTGGGTCCCCGGCGCTCTCAGCTTCACCCACGGCGATGCTCGGGAGCAAGGAGCCCTCCCAGCACTGACACACGTCCCATCCCAGCTTGGGTCCCCGGCGCTCTCAGCTTCACCCACGGCGATGCTCGGGAGCAAGGAGCCCTCCCAGCACTGACACACGTCCCATCCCAGCTTGGGTCCCCGGCGCTCTCAGCTTCACCCACGGCGATGCTCGGGAGCAAGGAGCCCTCCCAGCACTGACACACGTCCCATCCCAGCTTGGGTCCCCGGCGCTCTCAGCTTCACCCACGGCGATGCTCGGGAGCAAGGAGCCCTCCCAGCACTGACACACGTCCCATCCCAGCTTGGGTCCCCGGCGCTCACCCCGGGCTCCAACTCTCCACTGCCACATCCCGGCTCACTGCGAGGTCCCGGCCGGTACCGGGGAGGGCGGGAGGGGAGAGGATCTACCCCACGGGCACGGCTGCGAGCTGCCCCTGTGCTAAGGGCTCCCAGGGAGCGGCTGCCTTCGCTCGAGCCCAGGCTGAGAGCCGAGGGGATCCCGACACCCGTTCCCGGATGGGGATGTGCCGTGGCCCTGGCTGAGCAGCAGGTTTTGGGAAGGGCGGCTCAGAGGAGCCACCCACCGGGTCAAGCCGAGCTGGGATGATTTTGCCGCCCTTCTCTAGGCTGGCTCTGGTCCCAGACGGGAGAAGATGCCAGAAGGCAAAGAACGGTCCTGCTGCATCCCACCTGCCTGCTCCCCTGTCCTCCACATGGGACACCATCTCCGCTGCCGGCTTCAGAGCTGCCGCAGTTCCTCCCGCCCGGGCAGGCGTCCCCGCCGTCAGCCCCGCTTCTACGGGGTTGCACTGGTGTTGCCCTTTGGTATTTTTATATTTATATTTCAGCACTGAGCAGCCCTGCGATGATTTAATCTGCCTGCTCTGCATCGCACCGGGGCACTGGACACCCCCCGTGGCTGCCCCAGCGCATCCTCCAGCTTCATCCAGACAGGACTGGAGCGGTCCCAGCAGATGCTGGGATGCTGCAGGGATGCGCTGCGCAGGAGGACGGCCGTGGCGTTTGGGGGGAGCCCCCAAACCGAGGGGAGAAGGCTGAGCCGGGGATCAGACACACCAGGACCCTCCCCGCCAAGGGGTTTGCTGCTCCGGAGAGCCGCGGCGCTCACTGGGAGCCCTCGATCCAGCATATCCCAGCTCCTCTCCGGCACTAATGAATCCTCCCCGTGCCAGATGAGAAGGCAAATCATGCCCCGCAGGAAAGTGGCTCAGCCCCACGGCTGAAGCTGGAGCAGGAGATTAAAGGAGGGCAGGAAGGAGGCCAGGAGCAGCCCTGGGAATGGGACAGATTCCCCCAGGAAGCCCCATTCTCTCCCAGCTCCACAAGCATCCCTCCCTCTAGAAAAGGGCCAGAGGCTGCAAATAACCCAAATTACGCTTGCAAGAGCTCCACCAAGCTGAGCAGCAGCTCAGCTCTCACGAAAGGAAGATGGAGCCGTTTCCCTGTGTCCACCCTGTCCCAGCTTGGTCGGGGGGGTCACCAGTGACCGCCCTCCGCCCCGTGGCACCGTCTCCCTCCCACAGCTTCACCGACACAGTCCGAGCTGCCCCAACATCCCCAAACAGAGCTTGTCACCTGCAGCAAGCCAGCCTCATCCTCCAGGGAGCTGCGCACACCTCAGCCCCCTCCCGAGAAGGGACACAACGGGAGCCACCACCTCCCCTTACTGCCCGGTTTGACCACGAGGGTCCGAACAAGGAACGGGGATCTCCTTTCTCAGCGAGACGAGATCGGCCAAGCCTCAAACCTGCTCTTCCTGAGCACACCCAACGTTATCAGCCAGCATCTGCGGTTTGGGAGGCAAGTCAGCAGATTACAGAGCACTAAATATATCTGTAAAGTATCTGCCAAATTCCATCAGTCTTTTTATTTTATGCTGGGGAGAGAAAAGTACCGAGTGACTGGTCAAAAATACTCCTGATTGGGATCAACCTTCCCTCCCCTAGCACTGGTGAGGCAGCATTTGGGGAGATGCACCGTGCCCTGAAGGGAGTTTTGGGGGTGGTGGGAGCTGCGGCGGCGATCCATGGAGCACACCCCGGGGGAGACAGGGGCCAGGAGCTGCAGCCAAGGGCTTCCCTCGTTATAGCAAGTGAAATCATGCAGACATGTATAAATTGAACGGGAGAAAAATCTATTTCCCTGGCAGGGAAGTAATGGGATGTTTAGCACTGAGGAACAACCCATTTAAGAGGGAAGGAAAAGCAATTCCCCTGGTTTCCATTTCCAGATCCATTATCGTGGCCCCAGGAAGAGCCGTCACGGGCTGTGGGGAAGAGGCGATGCTCAGCAAGCGCTGCGAGCCGCTCCTTGATGAGCCCTCGAGCAGCAGCCCCCGCAGGAAGCAGAACCGAGCCCAGGGCAACCCACAGCCGGTTCCTGCGCCCGCGTGAGTCGGGCTGGCACACAAGCCCTGGCCGCTCGGCTCCCATCGCTCGAGGTGGGGGGCCTGGGGAGGGGAGACGCGACGGCAGAGGCTGCTCCTCGCAGCTTTTGCTGCATTCAAAGGCTGCAGCACGAAGCCCAGAGCCTGGGTCGCAGCTCGCTCCTTGGCACGGCTGTGCCGATTGCAACAAACCCTTGCCAGGGAGGTCTGCCACCCTCGGCGCCGCCTCCTCCCTGGAGGGAAACTCCTTCACTTGCTGCTGGAGATGAGCGAGGGACAAGTTTTAAGCAGCCTGCGGGAGCCAGCAGCTCCGGGCACGGCTCTTCCAGTGTCCCGGCTCTCCCACCAGCTCCAGCCCACTGCTGAACAAGGTCGTGTAATTTCCAGAGCCAGACAATCCTTGGTCCCTTCCTGGGGGCTCACCCTGAGCGATGGAGAAGGGCAGCAGAGCCCCAGCACGGCTAAGGCAAACTGCGGCTCTTTGTTTCTGCAGAGCCGCCCCGTTCACCTGCGAGCAGCACGAGCGAATCCCTCTCGGTGTCTCCGGGCTTTGTAGAGAAGACATCAAACACCTGCTTTTAAGTTCTAAGGGGCAACACAGGCATGACTGCGCACACTTTGCCTCTTCTTCCTCAAGTATGCCCCATGCGGCACGCAGCCGGTGTTCTGGCCCTGGAGGGTTTACCCCAGCGCGATCACAGGGAGCCTTATCGTGCAGGATCTGTTTGGCAGAGGAAGTATGACACAGGGCGGGAGGCTCCCACACCCCCACGTTTCACGGCGCTTTCCTGAACGGGTGACGCATCCCACACCGTCTGCTACCGCTTTCTGTTCAGTCAGACAGGGGCTCCTGCCCTCTTTGATGTCCACCGCTTTCTAGCCAACACAACACAACTCCTACCAGTACCGCTGGGGTTAACAACTTTCAGCCTCACTACACACAACTGCGCTTTCTCTCTTACAAGTTAAATAACCTGCAGCTATTTCCGATGCCTGAGCAAAGCAGTAACATTTGACGTGGGAGTACGGCAAAGCGCTGGGTCCACGGTGGCAGAACGGCACGTCTGCATCCCCGCGGAGGATGCTACGAGCCTCCAGCTTGCAGAGAGGCATCTGCAAAGGCTGCGGCTGCTGGCACACACCACCCCAGCGCATTACAGTGTTAGATGACTCTCTGCAAGCCTCATCCGCGCGTACACTATGGCAAAGGTGCTGGGATAAATGCCTACAAGAAGATATCCTAGAGACAGGCAGGTGACATTCATGGGTGCTTCCCGGTGCATCTTGAAGCAATTTAAAGTGTTTAGCTTTAAGTTCTGTCCAGGCTGAATGCGAAAACGGCTGGGCAGAGAGCAGCAGGAGGAGAGAGGTGCATTTATGAGGTGCTACAACACAAGTGTTTTTGCTCCCTGTTATTACAGCAGCGCTGCGAACGGCATTTGTCAATCCCTAAAGGTCTTTGCTCCACCACTGTAGAAAGACAGGAGAGAAAAACCACACGCCGCCAGTCTGCAGCTTGCAGGATCAAGTCTTTGGTCCTTTAAAAGACGTGTTTGTCCCCTTTACAACTGCACCTTTTCCCTCTCCGCCGGGGAGGCGAAGGGAGCTGCGGCTCAGATCTCAGCCATCAGCTGTGGCATCATATTCCAGGTCCTCCAAAGATTGGCAGAGTCCAGGAGACGGGCAAGTCAGGACCAAGTGTTTCTACCGTCAGGGAAAAGGCCTTTAAGCGCAAAGCCATCTCTATCCCATGAAAAGCAGCAGTAGGGTATTCTACTTTGCGGGTTCCCTCCAAGGAGAAGCCACTATGAAAGGACACTGTCCTACGCTAACAGGCGCTGGAGCAGAGAAGCAGGAGAGACACTACATCCGCAGCAGAGCAGCCAGACTGGCTCAGAGAGCACAGATGCTGTTTGTTTTCAGCCCAATTACCTTGCTGCACATATTGTCTTTACTGCAGTTCTTGTTATCCTTGTCTGCTGCTTCCTCCTCCACCTTTACAAGGGAAAAAAATAAAAAGGGTATAAATGAAAATGCAGAGCCGGAGGGGACGGGAGGAGACTGAACAGCTGGTTGGAGCGGCTGGGAGAGCATCGGGATGGGATCCAGGGTGCTCCACAGATGTTGGACACAGGGAGCTACAGAGAAGCTGGGATTTGGAGAATAAGCCAGGTAAGCCATGCGGGCAGCTTCTACTTCATGAAACACAATGAGAGCAACAAAGACTTGTTCCTACAAGGGACAGAGATGTCACCTCAGCTGGGACACAAACTCCAGAGCCGAGTTCCTGGGCTCTGCACGTGGTGCACACGGAGCGCTGGGCGCTTTATGAAGCCAAACTGTACAACCACATGCTATGCAGCTGCTCATCCTCCCTGCTCAGAGCCGGGACCAAGTGGGTCCGGGCTCTGGGGGGGGGTGCCCTCCTGACCGCCGCTCCTGCAATTGTCCACAGGATAAATGGGCTGAGCTGGGACTCCACAGACTCTGGAGCACAGCCCAGCCACCAGGAGGTCTCCTCACCCCTGCCTGCTGGTCTCCAGCCACTTGTGGGCGGTTCAGCTGCCACCCCAGAAGCTAAGACAAGCCAAGAATCCCATTTTCTTATTTCCTTGAAAACTCTTCCAGGTTTATACTCCTCCATCCCGCTGTTACATTCTCCAGTGAACACGGCTGCCATGGTCCAGGCCCTGTGCTCTCTGCATGTCTCCAACACGCCTCCCACACCCAGCACGGTGCCAACCCTGGACCCCAGCGACGCCGAGGATGAGCACCAACACCCCTGCCATGGGCCGATACCCAGCAGGCAGGAAGCTTCCAGGTAAGAAAAGAGGGCGGCATCATTCCCATTTAGGAGCAGGCAGCTGCAGGGCAGATTTTCACGGATCCCCTTTTCAGACTTGCCATGTTTAAGCCCTGTTTTAGGTATCCAAATCCATCACCCGGCTGAAACAAGCCATCAGCGGAAACTGGAGGGCTGATGCCAACAGCACTGATCAGATCAAGGGCAACAAGAGAGGATGCAACCTCCAACAGTTGCTTATCTCTGACCCCGCGAGGGAGAGCAACACCTCCGGGTCAGCAGAGACACGGGATGGTGATTCAATAGCCGCACACAAGGCGAACCTGGGCCAGAGCACCCCGGGGCCAGCTGAGCAAGCTGACTGCACGTGGCTTTTCTAGCCGCTCTGCCTCCTCCCCACAAGAGGAGCTGATGGGAGCAGTCCCCGGGGAATGACAGATGTGGGGCAACCCCAAGGAGGAGCAGCAGACAGACGCAAGGCGATAAAGTGTCTCCCTCAGGTGGGGAGAGGGGACAGGGGAAGCACTGCAGCGGGGATGAAGGCAGGGCAGGCTGGCTCGCGTGCATCTCCCCACCAGGGGCCCAGAGCCAGGTCTAAGCGCAGCTCCAACAGCAGAAGGATGAGCGGGCACCTCAGGCTGGGATACAGAAATAAAGAAATCCCCAAACTTCCCCATGCTTCTCAGCAGCTTTTTGCCGGAGGCTCTCACAACCCTGAATAATTCAGCAACCTCCATAATCTCTCCCGAGGACGGACGTTTTGCCGTCTGTATTCAACAGCAGACACCAGGGAGCAACGGGCCACAGTCGCGCAAGCCTGGGAAGTGGTTATCCTGGTCAGTCATGCCTGCATGAGGCTTTCCCAGCACCGGGAGCTCCTTGCTCCAGCTGTAACACGAAACACCCTCCACCTACAGAGCCCAGGCCTTTGAAAGCCAGCCGGTCCACCCCTGCGCTCCCTGGAGACCCAGTATCGCTCCTCTAAGCGTCCGATTACCCTCCACGCAAGCTGCTTTTGAGGACCTGGCAGAAACGCTTGCCACTAAAAGCCTCCTGTAAAAAGCGAAGTCGTTTCCCTGCAGTTACAGGTTCTTACCTCCTTCCTCCACTTGAGCTCGCAGAAAACCCGTTCGAAGCACTCGTGCATGTAGTTGAACTGCAAAGAGAAAGCAAGCATCTCTCAGAGCAGCGAGCAGCCGCCGAGAGCCGCCCTGGCTTCCAGCCGGAGGGAGTCTGGCACCAGTTGCCTGCCCAGAGCTCCCCGTGCTGCGGGCTCCTCCTGGTGGCCACCGGCCCCCACGTCTCCTCCCACCCTGAAAGCTGGAGCACAAAGTGCTCCTCCAGCTTCTGGAGGGAAAACAAGCAGGCTCTGGGCTTTTCCTTAGCAAATCTGCAAAGGACAAGGGTACTTACGTAGGGGGTGAAGATTTTAACCCATCGGGGTTTCTTCTCTCCTCGTGCGTATTCAAAACAAAATGCCATTCCCTCTTCGTCCGTGTCCCACCGCTGCATTTCGTCCCATTCGAATGCTATTACCTGGTTCTGAAGGAAGACGAAACCCAGGTGAGGCCAGCGAGGAAGGGGAGGTTTAAGGCACATTAGGTGGCAAAAGTGAAGCCACATGAAGGGGGAACGAGGATGCCTGGGACAGCCTTGCTGCAGAGACAGGTACGAGCGCAGCAGTGCAAACACACACCAACAGCCCCAGAGCAGCCAGGTAAAGCCCTGTGCTCCCAACCACAGCCAAAATCCCTTCAGAGGCCTCTCAGCAGCGCTCCTGAGCCCCCAGAACTTCAGGGACACGGCGCCGGTGCTCTGTCCCTATAGCAAAGCCCAGGGGGAGGCCAGGGGCTGAGCTCAGCTCCTCGGAAACCCCCTTACCTCCAGCTGGCCCTCCTCTGTGCAGGCGTGGAGTTTAAAGTGCTTAATGCTGATGGCTGTGATCACATGTCCCTTCCGCCGAGAGTCACAGGAGCAATGGGGGAAGATGATCTCGTTGTAACCCTCGCACGTCCGTAGCATGTTTAAATACTGTGGGGAGAAAGCCACAGGCGTTAGCTTGCCCAAAGGGAAGGGGACCACCCCTGCATCCTCCTGCTTCCCACCCCGCCTCCACCCCTCCCACGCCCTGGTGCTAATCACCCCCTTGGAAATCCCTGGCTTTACCCCGGCCCAGGGAGGCTGGATCCCCTCCAAAGGAAACCAAAAACCCCCCAGGCAGCGGTGCTGTGCTAGGGGAAGGAAAGAAGGAAGGAAGGAGACCCCTCCAGCTGCTCAGTTACCCTCCCCAAACCCTGCATCCATCCAGGCACGGATAAACACAGAGCTCCTCACAGCCTCAAATGCCAAAAGCCCCTTCCAGGAGAGCTGGGGCAACCGGCGTCACCGATCAGCAGGACTGTGCTCCCCTGGGAGGGGTACGGATCTGAGCAAAGAGCTAAAGCAGCCCCGGCACTGAAAGCACCGCTCTGGCTACAGCCACCCCCCTGGTCGATACAGGCTGGAGACGAGACCAGAGAGAGAGGCTGTCGGGCAGATGTGGGATCTGGGTTTCTCACAGTCCTTCGATGCAAATGCTACAACTCATGAAAAGGTCCAAAGAGGTATTTTGGCTATTTCTCTTTGAGTGTAGCACAAAGCAGCACTGTGAGGACACCGGAGAAGTGCTGGGAAGCTCAGAGTCACAGCTCAGGATGTGGCAGAAGCCAGGAGCTTCTCCAGGGGCCAGTGCTCCAGAGACCCGCAACCTCTCGTTGCATGAAAAAGGTTTATGCAGGGCAGAACTACAACGAAGTCTGAAGAAGTGACTTTTCAACCAAGGAAAAAGCCGCACCTAGACCGGAGGAAGAGGCCAAATCCTCAAGTATTGCGGTCCTGGCAGGACCCTTAATAACATGGGGGGAGGCAGAGGATGAAGTACTTTTATTTCACAGGCTTTTTGGGACACAGACACCGCCTTCTTGACCTCCTGCTAGACCAGGGCCCTGCTGCACCTGGGGTATGTGTGTGTGTGTGTATATATATACACATATGTATGCTGGGATATACCCTTTCCAAAGATTCAGATCTTTCTTTGGTCGTTAGAAAGCCATCAAGAGGAGCAGAAACAAAACAGCCATGAGATAACCCACAGGAGGAAGCATCTATTTATTAATCCTTATCATCAGTTAATAATTAACCTTCTTGGCTTAGCATTTCAGGTGACCCTTCTGGGGTCCACCCCAAGGTAGTCCCCCACCAGGGACCCCTCGGAGCTACCGCAGCCAAATCAGCTTCAAAGAGAGGTTTGATCCCTGACCAAGACCAGCCAAGCTGGAGAAGGGGATCCCAAGGCCATCGCTCTTCCAGAGCGGCTAAGCTGGCCAGGAGAAGGCAAGTGGGGTGCAGCGAGTCAGGGAAAGGGCAGCCTGCATTCATTTGGTACCAGCAGCCCCGAGCAACCCAGGAAGTTATTTACAAGTCAGATTTTTCTTCTGTTTCATCTTCCAGCCAAGCTTGCGTCTGGCAGATGAGCTCAGGGCATCCCCTTCGCTCCCCCACCTCCAAGCCACGCAGGCTCATCGAGTCGTACCAAGTCCCCAAGCATTCTGCTGGGCAAAGTGATAAGAGGCAGAAAATCCCTGACCAGACAGCAAGCTCCAATACAGGACTTGCAATTTGGGAAGACTTCTGCCGGACAAAAGAAAAAAAACTAAGGCACCGAGAGGGCAGCAACTCGCATTATGAGCTGCCCAGAACCCACCCCTCCCTTGGCTAGCCCAGCACCACCATGTCAGAGGCAGCCTGAGGCAGAAAGACACCTTCACCTCTCAATTACTAGGAATAAAGAGCCGTCCCCGAAGGGCTGCAGGTGAAGGATCGCTACCCCACATGTTAAGCACCTCACCTTTCAACACTGGCAATAACCCACGAGGTTTTATCGCTGCCTTGTTTGGAGCCGAGTCAATGGGTGATCTTGCCAAGGACAAGTCGCTGTTTGAACGCGCCGGGCATGAGGGGTGGTTTTGGTGCGTGCAGCAGCCGACCCTCGGGCATGGCCCAGCCCTGCGCCTGGCATTCCTGCGTGTCTGCACGCCCCGCCAATCCCTCCTGCGCTAAGCCCACACCCCCACAGCTCTCCAGGGTAATTGCTTTCCAAGAAAGATGTGTTTTTCAAGGCTGCGTGCATAGAATGGTTTGGGTTGGAAGCAACCTTTGAAGATCACCTAGTCCGATCCTGCTGCCACAGGCAGGGACATCTTTCACTAGGTCAGGTTGCTCAAAGCCCCATCCAGCCCGACCTTGAACACTTCCAGTGATGGGGTATCCACAACTTCCCTGGGTAACCTGTTCCAGCGTCTCCTTTCCAGACACAGCACTGCAAACAGGAAGGAAAGCACACAGGACAGGTGTGATAACTCACCATGACCATCTTTCTCTGCTCACACAGCTTCTGTAACTGGTAGGACTTCTCTTCTGCTTTGATGTAGCCTTTCTTGACATCATCAACAGCCTAAACAGAAAAAGGGAAAGGAAACCCAGGAGGTCAGACTAGAGGACTCTTCACTGAGTCACAATGTTTTGCTTTCCCTGGCGGGCCCTGAGGCTGCTTTGAACAGCCACCCAAATTCACAGCCCCAGAAGGTGACCAATGTCTCCAGAGAGGCAGAGGGACAGAGAGGCTCAAAGAGGTGGTTCTTCGCACTCACCGACTCCTGCCACGAGCCTCTGACTGCCCGGGGGAGCATACAGATGCTTAAGCATCTGGGCGGACTTTGGAAGAATGTCCCCTGGCAAAAGAGGATGGATCTGGAAATGCCGGTACCTGGAATCCTGCTTTTGCCTTCAGGCACAGGCAAGGACAGGCTGGTACAACCCTTCCACTCCACACACAGCCACAGCCGCCTCCAGCAGAGCAGTGCTGGCTTTTACCCACTGCGCTGCTGGAGCGTTGGAATGAAAATGTGTTTTTCCTTCAGGACTAAGCAGGTACACAGCCCCTTCCTTTCACTCCTCAGCTGCACACCCCAGCAAGGACTCCCTGCCCCTGGCACGAAGTGGCTTGTAAAGCCACCAGCCAGTAAAGAGCCAGTCTAGGAGATCAAAGAATTTGACAATTACTTTTTTTGTTTCAATTTGTACCACAGGCTGGTACAGGCTCAGTTCGGAGAGCACTGGGCCAGCATTTTTGGTGGTTGAGACAGAGCAGGATTCATCTTACTGAACTCTGCAGATAACTACCTCTGAGCTGGTCATCCTACACTGCCTTTATACAGGCAATGGGAGAACATGGCTCTTCTTGGACTCGCTTCATCCCAGAGAATCTGTATAAGGTGAAATCACAGGAAGGAACGTTCCTTTTCCTTAGGGTGAATCAGGAGAAGCCTGTTCCCCATCTTCACTGACAACACACAGAAGTAAGGAAAACATATCCGACCCAAGGAGTGCAGCCTCCCGTGATCCTTTTAGCTTGTTCTGGGAAGGCAACTTCGCGCAGCAAGAGCAGCAGGAGTCTCGCCTCCCGACTGCAACTTGGCCACAAGTCCACCACAGCACTGCCAATTCACCCAACCACGGACTCCTACTCCTTGAAGTTACCCAAGCAGGACTGGCCCTCAATTTCACACTCTGTTGCCAGCACGCCAAAGGACACTTTGGGAGCCGGGTACTTGTGTTGCCTTACCTCCAGTAAAAAAACTACAGCTCTTGGGCCCCTACCTGATGGAAGAAGTAGGTGACTGCCAGGTCATTGTCATTGAGAAGAACCTCCTCCTCCGTAGTGAAGAGCCATTTTCGGATGGTCAGGCACGTTCCCGGCACCGCCGAGGTGTAGTTCTGCACGTAGAGTTTGTGGGGGAATTCATTGGGCGCCAGTTTGCGCACTGGAAAAAGCACAAGACATCAAGACATAAGCACAGAGCCCCACACAGTGTCAGCAGCGTCGTCTGTGACCAGAGCCCAGCTGCTGCACAGACCAACATCGGTGATGCCCTTTAGCTGAGTCAGCCGGGATCAGGACCCCAGCTCAGCTCCAGGGCCCTTTCTTCTCCTCCCTGACCAAATCCAGCTTTTTTTCAATACCTACTTCCACAGCGTCAGACCATGCTGGTCCCTTGCAATTGCGCACAGCCAGGAACCTGCATGAGACTGAACTCCTCTCAGCCGCCGGAGAACTCAGCGCAGCTCTCCAGCATCAGCACGACAGCTCGACTTCATCCCTTGCTGCGCACAGGGAGGTCCACCCTGCCTCAGCCTTAGGATAACAGTGTCCTGGACCTATGAGCTGTCCCCACAGTGTGGGGGGGACTGGAGAAGGTGTCCCCCCGGGCCTGGCAGGCTGCCACCAGAGCCTGGACAAAACCCGCTGCACTGCTCAGCCAAACTGGAGCAACTGGGCCACCAGCGAGCCCCTGTTGAGACATTTACTGTGTCCAAATCTGCTTTACCCAGCTACGATGGACAAAAAAGGTGAGTGCCAGTATGTCTCCTTCATCAGGTAGGGATACGGTCACTATCTCACTGCAGATGGAGCTTATGGTTTCCAGAGACATTAAATGGAGCATACCCAGACAGGAATAAATGTGGATGTTTACAGTGAGTGTCCAGAAAGCACAAGCCATAAAGGTTAACTGGAGTTTTTACTTTCCAGTGCAGTTTGAGAAGTGCAGCACTCACAGGAACAAGGAATTAACAGCTCCCGTTAGAGCCTGGCACCATAAAAGCTTCCTGCATGAGACGGTGCCAGCACGCTGCAGCGTCCCGTCGCCCAAGAGCAGGTATTCCTGTTGGAGGCTCCCCGCACAGCTCTGCCTCTGCAATCTCCAAAACACGTCAACCCTCCTGCCCTGGTCTTCCCCTCCCTGTGTCTGTGTCCTGCTCTGTCACGCCAGCACCCGGTACCTCTCAAAAAGCAACCACAAACCCGGCGGTAGAGTCAATTCTGCGATGCCAACAGTTTTACAAGAGACTAGTGATCTTGGTTACCCCAGGGTCAGCCTCTGAATGCAAACCCAGCCTGTTCTGTGAGATGAGTCGTTTTAGGAGGGTTTTAAGCAGCTAAAAATCGCCCCTGCCATTCAGCCAGAATCTTATGAGCATGCCCTAGGAATCTTTCCCACAAGGCACAGTTTGCCGTAACAAGAGGATGAGTTTGAGGTGTATAGAGATGACAATCTAGAAACGAAGGTACCCAGCTGGGAATGAGAAACACACTTGGCTTAAAATGCAGCACAGGGAAAAAATAAAACACAAACTAACCACTACACCCATTTTGTGGTGTGACCGCAACATTTTGGCCTCTCTACAGCTTCAGCAAACCCGATGCGAAGCTGGGCGAAACCAGAGATTGCTGCAGCCAGGGATCGGAACAGCAGCCGGGAGACCCCAGCACGCACTAAGCTGGAAGGATGGCAATTACTTAAGTGCCAAAACAATTGCCCAGAATCCCACAGTCAAGCCTCAAATACCATCAGGATTTAACCGCGGAAGGAGAGATGAGAAGCTACAATGCAGCTTGCAGCACAACCCCTCCAGGGCCTGGGCATCACCCCACACCTACGTGTGTACAGGCTGAGCGCGCCCTCAATCCTCTTTCCTTTCCAGCAAAGGAAAAGGAAAAAAATCTGTCCCAAGCCGCTGCCAGTGCCGCCCTCTCCAGAGACGGCTGCGTTGCAGTGATACTGCCCACTTTTTCTAAGCTCACTGGACCCTTTGAACTAAAGCAATATGCATCTCTTGGTTTAAGAAAAGCCTCATCTCCTTGAACTGCTTAAGAAAGGGAAAGTCAAGCGGCAGCAAAAAAAAGCCATCAAACTTTGAGGGCTCCTCATTATAAGAGCCTGCTGTGCCTGCCCAATTCCTCCCGGGGGCTTCTGATTTTGCAACGGGAGATAAGACCTAAATGAGAGTGCCACCAGGCCCTGCTAGTGCTGCAGAGCTTTCTCCTCACTTGCTTGTCAGCACCGAGGGGATCAAAAGACTTACCAAAGGAGTGATTGATCACTTCAAACAAGGCGAAGTAGTTTGCAGTAATACTGTCCATTCCAATTTTTGCAGCAACAGCCTACGGAGCAACCGAGTAGGAAAACGGGGTGAGCAAAACAGGAGCCAGCAGCCATCTGTCCCGCCCCGGGGCAAGTCTGGCTTCATACAGGTTATTCCCAAGTATTTGCTAACCCGAGGCGTTAGTCACCACGGAAAAACTGAATTATACTCTTCCAGTAAAACCAGATGTTTTCTTAAGCCAGGGCTTGAACTATCCTGCTTTCACCTTCCTGCAAACTGCTCTAGATTTTAAGTGCCACCATGGCTGACAATTAGGTCATCTTTTCTTCTGATGCCTCCAGCTTCAGTTCCTAACAGAAGAGGCATGCACACCTCCCCTAGGAGTTTTCTCCAGCAACGCTTCAGTCCTGCATGCTACTGCCACAGCCAAAACTCACAGACCTCAGTGAAGGCGACATGAAATTCAGTAGGCTGTCCCCCAAACGCAGGAACGCTCCCCAGATCCCATCTGCAGGACTTTGCCGTACAGATCTGGAGCTCCCAAGAGCCTGCTCTTTCGCAACCCTCTGGCTCCCTCCCTTGCAGCAACATTTTTAGTTCCCCTTTCAAAGAAGGTCTCCCCCGCATCGTCTTATTCCCCCTAATCCATTGACAGCTTCCACTTCTCCTCCTGCAGTGCTGGCTGAAGTCAGTTGTCCTTAGTTTTCCACTTAAAGCACTGGGCCTCTGACCTCTTGCAAACCTGCAGTCTGTCCAGAGGATTCCCCAAAAGGGTCACTGCCCTTAACATTCAGCTCGCTGTCCTGCCACACAGCCACAGCGAGACTCGTGTGTTGGCCGCAGACAGCTCTTGGATCCAACTCCTCCACCGCAGCCCCTGCAAGCCACAACACACAATCTGTCTAGCGCTTAGAGCCATCCGCCAGCTTTAAGATATTATCAGTGAAAATTAATTCAGTGATGACTCTGTCCTTGCAGCCAAGCCTGCCAGCAAAAAACGCTGCTTCAGCATGGTGTAAGGTTGGAGCTCCCTAGCGTCCCTGTCCTCTCTGCCACAGCAAAGCAGCGCCACTGATGCCCACCTGCACTCGAGAGGAGCAAGAGGGTGCCAGCGGGGTCTTGGTTAACATCTGAAACATGTTAATCCTCCAGTCAAAGCAAAAAAATAAGGAGCTCACCTGGTACACCTGGTCTGTAGTGCTGTTCTTTTTGACTCTGACTGTCACTGTTGTTATATCTGGTAATGCTACTCGGAGCTCCACGTCTGAGACGCCGTTGTAATTCTGCAGGAGGGAAGAAGAGAGGACAGAAATCAGCATCACGTGAACTGAGCCCCAAGATCTCTAGACTATTTATTGCCTTGCAGTGGCTAATTAGAACAGTCACTTTAATGACCAGCTGGTGTGCAAGCCTCAAGAATCCCATTCCAGTCTGCACCAGAGAAATTCTGGAAGAAGGAAGATGCGAGCTCTGCTCTGAGACAGGAAGCTGAGCAAACCGCTTCAGACCACGACGGGGTAGGATTTTCCATTCATGAGTTTGCCAGTGAAGAGCAAAAAAAACCTCTGGCACACGGCAACTCAACGCACCGTGGAAAGGTTGGAAAAAGAACAACAGTGGAAGGGCAAACAGAAACTCACAGCTGCTGCCTGCAATTCAAATCTCGGGAAGAGCAAGTCAGACAGACTGGTATTGAGAGTGCCTGCTGCCTTTCTGGCCAAAGGCTGACAAATACAAACAGCTCCCAAATGCAAAGCTACCTGGGCTGCCACCAGCACAGAAACCAGCAGGAAAGTCAGCGAACGTGTTTTCTGCTGGGTCTGCCCGCGCCAGGGAGCCGGGGTATGCACGCACCTCTGAGAGTACCAGCAAAGCTGCTCTTAGCTGCTGCTATGCAGAAAAGGTTTCCTACGTGCAATGACAGAGCAAACTGCAGCCTTGATGTTTTTGCTGTGGTTTTCTATTCAACCAACTGAGGCTTTGGCAGGGAACATCTTTGCTCTCTGATCCAGTTTTTACCATGCATTTACGGCCTCTGTAACAGGGACGATCACGGCAGAGCCTCACCGCTGTCACCTACGTGCCTACCTCGTCCGACTCCGACAGGAACTCCTGCATGATGTCGCTCTCCCCAATGACACGTATCGAACACACTGCAGGACAGAGAGCGCAGGTTAGTGGGATGCCCGGGGCAAAGGGGAGACCTCCCCTCCCAGCATCGGCCTAAAGGCGACATGGAAATAACAACTGCCTGTTCTGCAGGTGGCGTGAAACAAGGGTGGTATCTCCAGCCCGGAAAAAACTTCTCAAAGCAAGTGCTTTCCGGGCTGTTTCAGGTGTCCTGGCACAAAGACTGATCCAGCCTGAATCCCCTACAACAGCAAGTGAACAGCGGCGTTGAGTAACTCCCTGAGATATCCCCCATGGGTGAAATCCAGGCCCCAGGCACACAGCCAACAGGAGGTTTAGACTATACTTAAAAGTGGGCAAGAATTTCATAAAGAGTGCTTTTGCCTCTGAAAAAAGGGCTATTCCAGAGGGACTGAAATGGTTTGGGAATTTAGGCCAAGTTCAGTAACCAATCTGGACCCGAACTGTATCATGTTGCCTCTAAGATGCAACTAGTCTGCCCCTTCCTCCACCCAGTTGGTAACCGAGGATGAAGACGAACGAGCTGGGCAAGAGAGGGCTGAGATATCAGCGGGGTGGGGAAAACCTGACCCACGTCCATCTTATGGGAAGAAGGGGCTTCACTCCCAGGTGCTGGGTAAGGGAAGAGGCTGGGAAGCTCAGGCAAACTAGCTGAGCTGCTTCCAGGCAGCTAAGAGAAGAACACAGCACCACAGGATGAGGGCTCACGGCTCCCCGAATCCCACCTACAGTCTCTTTGCTGCAACATGTGGGGTCAGATCTTTTAGCCAGGAGTCCCGATACAGAGATAAGGTGTTGCACTCACTTTCCCATCATCTGAACCTAACCTAAAGGAAACTCCTGCTGATTAAAAAGGACCAAAGCGCTCAGCCGTGAGCAAACCCAGATCACTACTGGTTGAGCCGAGCTCCCCCGACAAGAACCCCCATCAAACATGACTTTCTCCCTGCTCCAAGGCTTCCCCCCTCTTCCTCCTCCCCATGCTCCCTCATCTCCAAGACTACTGGTGAGCAATATGACACTACAAATAAAAGCTCATTGTGTGTTAAAAAACTAATTATACATTTTGTTATTGGAAGTGTGCACTGCAAGCCGGTAACACATGCATCATTAACAGCGGCAAGCCTGAGCTCCCTCTCACCACTTCAGCCGTAAAATCCAATCCAGCTACAAACGAGCTTCTTTCCCTCACAGGTAAACAAATCCCCGTGAAGTTTTGGACTGCCCCCGTGGAAGGATGTACCCGGAGGATTTGTTTCCGCGCTTGCGAGGAAGGCAGCGTACAGCTCCCAGCTCAGTACCTTTCTCCAGGTACTCCTCCAGCCCTCGCCGCCGGGCATCCAGCTGCTGCTCTGACAAAGAGAACGGCCATTTCCCCGGGAGACGTGGAAAAGTGAAATTGGCAAATTCCCGTTTCAGGTTCTGGTGCAGAATGGCAAACTCCCGGTACCGCTTGGAGCAGAGCTGGCGGCCCGCCATGTAAACATTGTAGACCTGCAGGGAGGAGAAGAGGCTCACTGGGGTAAGGAAAGCTTTCCAAATCCAAACGGGCACAGCTCTGCCTTCCCAGACCTACAGGTAGCGCAAGACTAAATAAGGAGGGTTTGAGCTAGAACGAGAAACTGGTATGAACAGTTAAATATGCCACTGCCGATCCTTGGAGCTGGGGGATGTCCCAGCTACTGTATCTCCATCTGACAGCAGCAGGATCAGCACAAGTTCAAGGCATCTTTCTTCTCCAAAAGGAGAGGAAAAAACACCCAAACGCTTTACGAAAGGCCCTGAGCCCCGATGCAGCCATCATGGCATTCATCTGGATCATCACAGGAGGGTCCCCGAGATGTACCAAGCCACCACCAGACAGATACCACAGCAATACCATGCTGACCGCATCAGTTGTTTTCAGCAACAAGAGCCTCATCACCTTCCAGGTGTGCTTGACGCTACTGCTGAATTTCCAGCTTGTTGCAGAATCAAGCCTCATGTTGCAGCCAAAGCCCCCGAGCTTTGGATTCAGGTTCAGGGCTGCTTTCCTGGAGACACAGAGAGGTCCCGAATGAAGCAGGAGGCTTGGTTTGTGTCTGGACACAGCCCCTGGCAGCTGTCAGGCACCAACCGTGGGGCAGATCCCAGGGAAGAAGCAGCATTATACACCTTTTAGGAGCACCCCACGTTAACTAGTTTCTTTGCTATGTCTGCACTCTTCCAGTTTCATTCTGGACACCGTTAAGGACATAGGACTCTGGTCCCCAACAGGGCAAACCCGGAGCAGAATTACGGTCGCAGGACATTTCTCAGCACTGCAATGCTCTTCAGGGAATTCCCTTCATGTTCACTAACGAGCCGCCTCCATTTTTAAAGCCAATCTGCTCAGTCTCGCAGGCAAGTTAAACAAGCTCTTATCTAGGCATTGCTAATATGCCCTCAGTGATAAGGAGGTCCCAAACAGCAGCATTACCTTAATTAGCCTCACACAAGGAAAGGGATGCAGTGGGGAAGAGAGAAGGTTCATGCATTTTGATGTTGCACAAGGGAAGTGTTTGCAACCGCAACCGTTCCTCTCGAGGGGAGCATCACCCTCCACCGTCCTCCCGAAGCCAGAGGGCTGGCAGAGCACAGAGGAGGAGCCTAGCGAGAGGCACGTGCTGAAGACACACCGAGGGTGGCTTCAGCAGCGTTCAGAAGACTCAAAACTCCAACCCGCTGCCCAGATGAGGGCCCGGAGCAGTCCCAGCTCACTCACCCTCCAACCCTGTGCTCCAGATACCTGCCCAACAACCTTCACAAGGGGAAAGTGCTCCAACAAAACCACAGCTTTTTCCTTAAAAAGAAGCAGGCGTTCAACCCTTCCAACATCGCCTGGGAGAAGGGCTAGATCCGAACAGCAGCAGCTACCGTCAGTCCAGAGAAGAGGCTCCCTTTGACCCCCCCGCACTGCGCTTCTTTAAGAACCTCTAGTTTCTAGGACCCTTTTTCTCCTGCCCATACGGCACACCTGATCCCACAGCATCCCACCAGGGCTGGGAGAGCAGGGCACAGGCATAGCACATGCTGCCCGTGAGGCTGCGGATCCACAAGGATCCCATCTGTCCCCTTCAGAGACATGCGCCAGGGTGACACGTTGAAGCAACCGGCTTTGCACGGGAGCCTGACTCTAGTGAGCCGAGCGCTGCTGAACCCTCTCCACCCTTCTTCTCTCACACACACGCTGGTTCTGCAACACTGATGCTGGCTCCTGTCTTCCTTGGGAAAATGCCTCCCTCCTCAGCTGGGAGAGGAAAAAGTGATGAGCCAGTTTGTCATCTGTCTCCTGGCACTTCACACTGCAGCACAACCGTGTCCCGAGGGCAGCTGCTCCAGCCAAACCGACCTCCCAGTCTGGGAGGGCAAAGGGAGCCAGCGTACAGCTTAAATCTTCCAGCCACGAATCAAAGTAGCGGGATAACTAAAACGCCCGATACTCGCCATCTCCTCCCAAGTCCCTCCACCTCATCATCCACTTGCACAGTTCCCTGGCTCTGGAAAAAGGAAGACAGCACACAGAGCAGAAGAAAAACACGGTCTGGACATGGGTAGGACTGTGCTCCTAACAATAAGCAGCTATTTGCAGGGGGAAGAATGACTGCCCTTGTGGCATGCTTCTGTCTCTACCAGTCGCTGATTGAAACTGGGAGCCAGCTGGGGTTCGGCTGCAGTCTCTGCTGGTCCTCACCGCAGCTCGGAACCGAGGCATGCTCGGAGCAGCAACCACCAGCAAGGCGCAGGGTGCCGGAGGACGGGGCAATCGAGATAGATGCTCAGCTTGCAAACTATGAACACCACACAGCCAGGAAGGAAGGACACCAAGCACAAGGAAGCAGAAGAGCTAAGGAAGGCCCAGACAACTGAGGAAGTTCAATACACCCCAAATGTTGCAAGAAGAAACCGTTGCCCCTCTCCAAACATTTCCTTACTAGCCACAGCCAGCCATCCCTGATGAGCCCGAATCAATCTTAAGCCTCAGAGGATGCATCCTTGCGAGGTACTTAGATGACAGATCACATTATCTAGGAAAACAACTGCCAGCCTCCCCAGTAAATGCAACAGAAGAGGCAGGGAACCCAAAGGAAAAAGATTTTCTACAGCTATTTCCCCCGACGCTCCCTAAAGGGAAATGGGAGATGGAAGGGAAAAGAAATTCTGTAGATGGAAAGCTATGCTTCAAGACATCTGTTGCCTTTGCTTTTACATCTATCACAGATGTCCTTAACACTTGCTGTAAAACAGGAGGCACGAATACAAAAGCTTATACGAACAAAATAACTTCCTATTTAATCTTCACAAGAGATCAAGCTATTCCAGCTACATTAATAAAACGGCTTCCCAGCACATAGGAAACAGCTGCAAAAGAATCACCAAGCACAGTACGAGCGAGGACGGGCAAGCCTAAATCAGACAGTGTCAAAACCAGTCAATAATAAATTAATGTGCCTCCATACCAAAGACAGAGCGTTGGCACCAACTGTCACTAACAGCAAGGAGCACACCAGCTCAGGGTGCAGACGCATCCTATCTCCAGAAAACACTGTCCAAGTCGGTACTAACCACAAACTTCTCGCCGTTTTGCTCCACGTGCTTGTACGTGGGGATGGAGATGGGCACAGCTTGTTTTTCTGTGTAGTCATAGAATGACTGCCCCAAAGAGTCATCGCTGGGATCGAGATTATCTGCCTCGTGGGGAGGCACAGACAAGACCGTCAGAATTAACTCCTTCTCTCCTGCGCGAATCAGGTCCACCACTTGCTTGTGCGTTGCTCCTTCAACATTCACCCCATTCCTGCGAAAGAGAAAGCAGAAAAGCCATAAGCAAGGCAGAGGTGACTGCAGAGCCCTCAAACCACGCCAGGGCCAGCCCAGGGATCCATCACTATCCGCTTCCCTTGGAAATCCCTCCAGCCTCAACTGCTCTGGCTGCTCCAGTATCACTCTGCTTTAAACTTCACTAATTTTTCCTATTGATAATTTCTCAGGTTATTAATTATGGAATTATGTTTAATGAATTCAGACACATCTAAAACTTCTTTAAAGCTTGTGCACCCCCTTGAATATTTAACACAAGTTTTGCAGTTTTTACCATTCCTCAATGGTACAACGTGGCTTGTTCATACCCAGAAAGCGAGCCTTTTCCCCATCAGCTAAAGGCAAACGCAAGAAGACCACAGAATTGGGGAAGAAAACATTGAACGCATAACACATACTACTCCGCTAGGTCAAAGCCCATCTCCTGATCCTCTACAGCTCCAAAACATAAGTGAATTGAAGCTTCCAGGTGAACACAAATGAGAAAGCAGGCAAGGAGGCTCGGAGAACAAAGGTAAGTGATTTCAGAAGCCAGTGCTCCCATCCACAGAGACACAGCAACCACGAGCACACGGGCTTCGATGCAACACAAAGGAGACGCGCGTTCGCTTCTGTTACTTCTAGGTAAACTGCTCTGCCTTGCCCCAAACAGCCCAGGAGCACTGCTACAGCGAGTAACACATTTCTGCTTCCTAAATTGCTCCAACCTGGTCACAAGAGCTCTTCCCAATTATGCCCCCAGCCCTCCAGGAGCCCCATGGAAGCTCTGTAAGCCCCAGGACAGACCCAAGCCACCTCTAGAGCATTCCTGACATTCCTGCTCCTCCTGCGAGCTCAGCTAACCATCACTTGGCTCTCGCTTTGCCCAGAAGGTATGGACCATGCCTTGGCCAGCCTGGCAAGATGCTGGACCTATGACTTGATTTCAAAGCAGAGCGAGCTGTTAGGTTCTCTTCCAAATCTGGAAAGAGACAAGCCTGGTTTTGCTCCTGATAAGAGCTAAATTTAGTAGTGAGTCTCCAGAAACTCACTGTCATCACAAGCGTCTCTGAAAAGTTTGGTATCCGAAACATTCCTTGTATAAACAGGAACAGGCAGAGCTTCACCCACCGCATCCCTACCAGTCAGCCCGGCCACGCTCTCGCACGGCTGACGGAGGGCCCGTAGATCATCAGAGATGACAGATCCCTTTCACCTCTGCTTCCCGAGCAGCTGCTTGGGACGAGCCTGGAACAAACCAGCCAAGGAGTTTCTCACCCTTGCTGAAGCTACACCGGCAACCACACCACAACCCCAATTTGTCTTCACTCACACCTCCAAATTTCTCCACCAGAGCGCCCAGCGTTGCTCTAATTCCGCACTGCCAGCTATGGCCATTACCCCATGCTTCAGAGGAGTGCAGGAGGAAAGCAGCCTGCACTTCCCCAGCCACGGATCCTGACCATGCAGGGACAGAAAGGGCTCTCAAATACTCCCTCTGGCAATCAGCTACTCCTTCCCGGAGCCTGGGAATTTCACCGCCGAAGACGTAGCGCTGGTCACAAAACCACCCCAGCTTGCCTTAAATCAAGCGCAGGATTTAGCTTTCAATCCCCAGCTCTCAAATGAAAGAGAACAGCTCTTACCGCTCCACATCGATCATCTTTAAAATTGAACTTTTACTTAGAAGAACCACCCTGGAAAGGTCTGATCTCGACTTACAAATCTGGGTGAGAGATCCCAGGCTCTGAACCAAGTTTAAAAAGCCCCGAGCGGTGCCCGTGAGCCAGAGGCAGTGCTTGTGCTTTGCCAGGAGTTGGACAAGAACACTTCCCCCAGCGCTGACACGACCCGCCGTTATCAGCCCTCTTAGAGCTCCTGTACCCTTTCGGGGAAGGCGTAACGAAGCAACCCTCGGATGCAGCCCCCGGGCTCCGGATAAAAGTGCTCGAAGAGCTGTGCACAGTTTTTACAGCAAGGAGGCCGTTAAGTTCAGGAAGAGGGAAAATTCCCTCCTCACTGGCCAGCTCTCCCGCAGGGCAGGAATGTGGCCTCCAAAGCAGCAAATTTGGTCGCAGAGGGCAGCCCTCGTTACCGAGTCGAGCCATCAGCCACCAACATGGGTCACACTACAGCGACATTTGCCTTTGTTCCACCTGACCGATGCTCACGTGCTGCTCGCTTATCCCAGACGCCTTCCTCTCACCCAGAATAAACCCAGTCTGCAAAGTCCGACAGCGCCGCTGCCCAAGTATGACTTTTTTGGTGGATGGGGATGAAGAGCCAGATTCCAGCTGTGCGGAGCAGGCTGCTCTTTGCCCACACCAGGAGGGACAGCAGGCCAAAACAACTCTCCACCACGTGTCCCGGTCCCTGCCCTGAAGGGAGAAGGACGAAGGCAGGGGAGTTCAGTCGCCGTCCCACGCTTGACCTCGAGCCCATCTCCAGCCACAGCCCCCTCCAGCGGGCAGCAGGGGCTTTTGGGTGACCCAGACTGCAGGACGTGCTACTTAGTCTGCAAAAGTCAAGGCTGGTTTTTAGTTACGCAGCCCCAGCCAGGCTGGAACTAGGTCCTCGGCTTAGCTTCCCACCAAAGACCTCGGACACTGCTTTCCCTTCTGCCAGCAGACCAAGAACAAACACGCTGCCGGCTTCCTCCTCTTCCTCTCCCACACCCTCCCCAGCCCCTGGTGACTTCTCCTGCCACCCATTTCCTCCCCGAGCTGACACCAAAGCCTGGGAGGGGGTGAGGACAGGACTTGGGACTCCTGACAATAAGACTGCAATGCATCATTTCATTCACAAAAAAAACTGTAACACCCACTGCCAGCTCTCCATCGCTCCCAGCAGGCTTCTTTCTCAGACCAGATGCGGCTTTAATAGCAGCCCTGCTCGTCCCTCCGCCGTGCCAAGCGGTGAGGAGGAGCCGTCGGTACCGCAGGCGCGTGGGGCCGGAGGACTCGCACCTTTGCAACGAAGTCACCATAGCAACTCAGCCTGGAATCATCACCGACGAACCCACGAAGAAAGGGAATGAAGGTAAATCATCCGACACGGCAAATCAGGAGCAGCTGGCGAGGCGAGAGGGGCACAGCTGAACAAGGTGCTGCTTACACAGCCACGGACCTGCGGGATCCGAGAGCCGAACGCACTTTTCCTGAGACAACGGGACACTCGGGTACTTTGCTACTCAAGCTTCTGTCTCCATTTGGAACCGGGAAGAAAGATCCAGGCGTTACCTTTACCCTTCCAGTGGGTGCGCATAGTCCCAGGAGAGGGCTGCTGAGCTGACCACAGGGCTGGGTCCCTCCATACCTTACAGAAAGGATGTCCAGACACAACATCAGCAGATGACAACCAGACCCGATGAGTTCTTCCCTCCACGAAGGAGGTACTGCAGACTACACACGGCTCTCTTCTGCATGGGAAGGGAAACAGAGGAGACCTCTGCTCATGGCACAGCAAACCGCTGCAGGATGGAGACCATGGCCAAGGCACACACAAGCCCCAGCAAGGTCTGCCAGACTTCAGCAGCACTCAAAGAGCAACTTCCTCTGACAAATCACTTCTCTCAGCTGTCTGCCACCAAATGTGGACGTGGTTAAACAAGGAGCATGAGGTTCTGTCACCTTCTGCTGCAGGACAGTGGGTGAGTCTCCTTCTCCGGGCACCCAGCTTCCTCTTCGCCTCACCGGGAACGTGAGCTGCCTCGCAGGAAGGTTACCGCAGGAAAAGCTCTGAAGTCGGTGTGCAGAAGCGACGCTGGAGCTGCTCAGTGTGCTGTTGGGCAGGGCAATGTGGAGCCTTCTCACGCTGTCCCTCTGGTGGGGGCATCCCCACCTGAACAGGGCTGCAAATGCTCTCGCCATCCCCCCAGGAAGCTGGGAAGAAGCTGTTTTCCTCCCGGTGCTGGTTAGGGTCAGCCTAGCTTGACACTTGCCATGACTAAGGGCTCACACCTTGGCTGAGCGGAAGACAACACAACCCCAAAACACTTATTTCCACGTCTCTGACGGCAATCATCTCCCCACGGCAGAGGGAACACACGCCCGTGCCGCAGTCCACAGTCCAGCACGATGCCGAAGACACCTGCCAAGACAGGCCTGGGCTGAGACTCCGGACTGTGACCCCAGGCAGTGGCAGGCTTTGCTGCCCGCTGACGCCACTGCAAGGGCAGAAGCCCTGGCACGCCTGGGGCCAGATCAGGCACTGCCAGCCTCGGCGCTCGCCCGTCGGGGCTCGCCTGGTGCTACGGGGGAAGCCAAGCTCTGGGAATTACAGCAGGTTATGCTTAACAAAAGATCTTCAGCCTGCGGTTCGGCAAGCTCCTGCTGCGAAAAATTACATGCTGGGGGGCAGAGCAGACCAGTGTTTGTTCACCGTAACGAACGTAAAAGCCTCTTCAAGACTGAGTTTCCAAAGCAGCAGGCCAAAGATGGTGAGCAGCGGCTGTGGGGTGGCGCAGTCCCCTGCCTGGAAGGAGGATGAGCTGCTGAAGCACCCCACTCGCTCCCCCAGACCTGCTCTCTCCACTAACATGGTGCAGAAAATGTCTCACTCACCAGCTGCGTTTGAACCCAGGAACGCCTATCGGCAAGTGTTCTCGGCAAGAACAGGAACAGCTGGCAAACACTGGGAGACCCTAAGGACAAAGCATGCAAGCAAAATTCCCCATCATGCTGACGCTAACGAGCAAGATCCCCAAGACACAGAGAAGAACATTTCACTTCTCCCATTTGTACATCGAATGACTCATTTTCTGCAAAGATTTCTTAAAATTTCCCAGCTATCTGTCTGTCAAGAGATGACAAGGAAATTTACTGCAAGAAAGTCTGAAATAAGCTTCCTGGAGATTAAGACCACGGCCTGCCTTCGTGCTTTGTTCAGGCAAAGTGCTCGCCCAGCCGACAAACCGCCCAAGGAAAAACACCCCAGAAACTACTCAAGTAATCTTTAAGGCTTTGCATTTTAGCAGATGAGCACCTTTACCCATCCCATGCTATCAGCAGGGCCACCACGGCACAGCACAGGTCAGAGCCCAGCTCTGCAGTCAAGGCAAGACCAGCAAAACCAGCACAGCTGTATCCATCCGGCACCGCACCGCTCTCCTACCCCAGCGTGGCAAAACCAGGCGCTTTGCGTCTTCCAGCTCCTGAGACTTGGCCCAAAACACACCTGGCTCCAGCTCTGTCCAGGGCTGTATGCTAAGCCCATAAAATTCAATACACCACCAAGAAGCTCCCTGCACTCCTGCTTCTTCTGTAACACACCGGTTCTCACTGATATTCACCTGTGGGAGAGATTTTAAGCACGGTGCTGGCACAACAGCACTGGTGACAGATTACTCTCTGCTCTGAGAAGGGCTGATGAAGGAAGAAGCATGCTGAAGATGAGATCCAGCAACAAGGGCAGTCACCACAGGGATCAGCAGCCTCCTCGGGAGAGGCTCTGGAAATAGAGATGAACAGCTAATGAGCTTACTGGACACAGCAGTGTGGGACAGCTTCTCCAGGCTTCCGGCAGCAGCTGCACAAACAGGAGCTTCATCGTCTTCATCCCTCCTCCTTCTCAAATCCACCTAATGCCAAACACCAAACCAGCTCCGTGCAACACCACCGAAAATACCTTATGGGGTGTGTTTGCAGAGGGGCAGCTGTTGCGACAGTGCCGGCTCCCTTCTACCCACTCCTCGGGAGAGCGAGGTATTCGTCTGACCGATCCACAGCAGCTTTAACAGATCCAGCTCCTTACAGCTTATCCCAGAGGGGTGTTAGATTTCTCAGTGCCATGGTACACCCGAGACCATTCAGGTTAAACGGTTTCCCCCCCCTGCCCCCGAACTGCTCAGTTCCCAAAGCCAGACAGCCGTCGGCACAAGCCTTCCTCAAACTGAACCATCCCAGGGCTGCTCAGCTCAGGCCAAAGCAGTATTTCCCCATTTCTAACCACCAAAAAGAAGGGAAACCAGCCCTCCTCTTTTACAGTTAAGAAATCCAGACTCTGTCCAATATTATTCCGAACAGATTAAAAAAAAAAAAAACAGGAAGACACTAACAAGTGCAATTCCGGTGACCTTTCCTATTTCTCTTACGTGAGAGACCAGAAGGCGGCTGGGATAATTACCATTTTCACAGAAGCCTCTTACAACGTTTTAAGGAAGTTTTAACGTGCCTGTGCATATTGACACGCTTTGCTCTGGCAAACAGTGCAATTGCCATTCACCCACTCCAATCATGAGAGCAATGATTCCTTGCAAATTAACACTTCTGAAACACCCTGGAAGAAGACAGAGAATGTTAACATTTCAGAAGGTTAAAAACTAAATACTACTGAAAAGCAAACAAGTACTGACTCAATAGGTGGAAAGCTATTAGTCTTGCTGAAAAAGGAATCACATTTTGGACACTCATGAAACCAAACCTGTATTCAAATCCACTCTGGAAACTCAGGAGCAGTTAACCGCGCTCAGCTTCTACACCAGCTATAGGAGGCACAATCTAGGTCAAGGCCTCCTTGGTTCTCCCTTCCCTGAACCATCAGCAAAACCACCCTGAGAAGACCAGAGATGGACAGGGTTGCTGGACCGCAAGCCCCAGTGCTAGCACGGAGCTGGACTTTCAAGCGTAACCTTTCTGACCAACATCAAAGCAATGATTCTTATCTGTTCCTTTTGTAGACCCAGATTCTCCTCCAGCTCAGTTCAAGCTGCTGACGACCGAGTTCAAGCCCGTGACAGTGGCTTTGGTTTCCCAGCTGTGCTATTTCGCAGAGCTTCGAGCAACATCAATGAGCCCCCGAGGACTCTGCAGACCACACGCTGAAAACCACCGTCATGAGACGCTCCTCCAGAGATATCAGTGAAGAGCCCGGCAGGGTCTCACTCCAGCTCTTCGAAACAGCATCCCAGTCCAACAGCAGCCTGGAGTACTGGTGTTCACGAGGCCTCTCAATGACGTTTTCGTCTGCAGCTCACATTTTGCAAGCACAGGTTTCAATCCCAGTAAAAGGAAGCTCTCCCCCTGCCTTATATTTCATCCGTCGCTGCTTCCCCTCTGTTCAGACTGGTGTACAAGGAAGGGAAATGATGGGTACAGAAAAAGCCACCACAACATGCCGGGCATCAACATCCAGCACATCCCCAGCCGCTCGCCCCCATCAGGAGCCATTTCCAGCGCGCCTATGGGGACTGACCCATTTGCTTCGTTATCTTGAGACAAACAAAGCAGGAGCAGAGAGCACAGGCGGCGGAAATGGGTTTAAATTTCTCCAGCCTCAGTCACTGCACCCATTCCTAGGCACACATAGAGTTCTGTTTAAATATACTACAGAAGTGTTAAACCAGGGTAGATAAAAAGGCTCTTGCATTTATCTAATTGTACGCTTAATGGAAAAGCCAGCACATGAGGGTTCTTCATTTACCCACTGCTGTTATCTCTCAAGAAAGAAAAGATACATTTGCAATTTTTCACTCAAACAGCCAAGGCCAGCCTTATTGAGCACACCGAGCACAGGCTGAAAGGCGCAATCAGGAGACCCAAATTATTCCCAGTTCTAATCTACAGCCTTAACCGGGTGAATCCATTCCCCCTCCTGCGCTTCACCAGCCCCATTCATAAGAGGGGAAGAGATGCCGACCCACAGTAAAATGCTCCGAAAACACGTGCAGGACAGCGAGGGATGGAGCCTGGAAAGGTTGGGGTGAATTCAGGAACGCCACCGAGAAGACGGCGTGTTTAAGAGGTGGGAGGATGAAAGACATCAATCAGCAGGGCACGCAGCTGCCGCCTCCTTTTTACAAACCATTCCGGACTTTTCCAAAGCAGAACCAGCTTTTTCTGTCCCAAGTCGATACACAAAATTAGACTTTAGACCAAGAAGAGATAAAGAGTTTAATCTCCCAAGGGAAATGCCTCTTACCCCTGCACATCAGGGACAAGTCACTCCCTGCGAGGGGGAGGAAGAAGTTGTCTCCGGTGGGGGTTAATTCCATCAAGACCCGTATCGAGGGACATGACACCTTCCCTCAAAGCAGCCAGTGCCACTGCCGTTTCAGACGTTTTTTGGATGCAGGAATGAGTGATGGAGACCACCTCCCTGGTCTGGCGGGGTACGGTACCCCCCTACCCTTGCAATTACACCTAGATCGGACCAGGTTTCCACTGCACACAGTTCAATAATGTTGAGAATAAATCCCTTCTTTATCTGTTCAATTATTTTTGAGCGAGCTTCCCTGCAAACAGAGCAAACGCTAGTGAGATTTTCTTCCCTGTCAAGATTAGTTATGATTGTCATTCAGGGTGATAATCAAGAACTAAATTAGCTTTCATTGTCTGTCTCCAACGCCCTCAACACCCACAAACACACAACCAGCTAAGAAGATTAGAGAGCCCGCCATAGCTATGTTGCAAAACCAGCCTTCGAAAGCAAGAGGCCTGAGCGAGATGTTAGATACGACAGTGTGATGCAGTGAAGGATGGCAAGAAAGGACTTCGTAGCGAGGACAGGACTCTAAATAAACCTCTCAGACAACACCTGAAACATCCTTTGGTTTTGGCGGAGGACTGGGAGGCAGGCTGTGCTCCACCTCGCAGAGGAAAACCACACTCCCATTCCTGCAGCCGGAGCCCTCAGCCGTGCAGGGACGGGAGGTCTCTGGGTCTTCCAGCACCGTGCACGTCCAGAGCGAGCTGGGGAAGAGACGTGGGGCGACAGACCCCACAGACAAGTTACCATGTGCTAAATACCCCGTTACTCTGCAGCAACAGCCACTGTAATTCCATCAAGGCCACGCAGTGGAAGAATCCCTTCTCTCAGTCTCTTGCTCCAAAAAACTCTCGCCCAGGCCAGTTTGCTGGGAGTTGGAAACAAAGCCCCACTCAAAAATAAACAGCCCGTTCAGAGCACACCTAACCTGCATGTGCTTTCGGCACCCACGACATGAGATCTGCAGAGACGCCGGGCAGCCAGCAGTTCCTCCCGAAGCCCCATCGCCTCGCACCAGACCCGCAGCCCGGCTTTCCCCCAGTTCACCGTGACCGGTGAACCCGCCGTGGGTCCTGCGGGCAGACAAACTGGGGGCCAGGGCCGGGGTCACCGTGCCGGGGAGGTGGCAGCGGCGGCGGATGGGGCCCTGTGCCTCCCGGGGAACGCCACCCCCACCATTGTGCGCAGGGTGCTGCTGTGAAAAGGAAGGGAAATCAGAGCTATTTTTGGAGTCTTGTTTTATTGTTTTCTACTCCAACTCACAACTGTGCTAAGATTTACTTGCAGGACTTGGATTTTAATAGACCTAGGGAGAATTAGCGTCCTCTTGGCAGAGCGTGCAGAGACACAGGGTCTTCATGTCGCCAAAACGTGGCTGGTACCACGTAATGTCTTTCAGGCTGATTTATGCAGTCAGGTTAACAAAAGCGATAGCCGATATTGGAAAAGGGTGAGAGCCGATCTGGCAGTGCTACAAGAAGATACAGGGCCAAATTAAAAGCAACTTCTCCCGGGAGATGAGAAGTGGCAGATAAAGCAAGAGGAAATCCCCCATCCTTCCAGCCACAGCTGCTACCTGAGGGGGAAGCCAGGGGTCCAGAGAGCCACCAGCAAACACCCCTCTGCCCCCTCATTAACCATCGTTATCTGCAGGTCTTAATTCTTCCAAACACCGTTGTGTGGTTTGGCGACAGACTAAAGGTCAGGCCCTCGCTGAGACGCTGGAGACTGAACCCCGATTCCAGCACCAGCCTCAAACCCTACCTCTGATTTCAAACACGGCATTTTAAGTGTTTCCCCACAGCGGGCACAAGGTAGAATTTCAGCTCGGCATCTTGCAACACATACAAAATATTTCCCCTTGGTCAATAAACGCTGTTCTTTCAAGTAGATCTTCCAGGTGCAGAATTCAGCCCCCGAACTGTTCTTCTGCACAGAAGAATCAAAGCAGAAAGTATTTGGGTCACACGGGAGAGAGCCAAATCCCAACAGCAAGCTTTCTGCAGGGCACGGCCAGCTCTCTAGCCACGGGCTAGTCAGAACAGCTCTTCTCCGCTGGGCCCAAACACATGCTGTTGTCCTTCACACACTGCAGCCTGCAAAGACTGGCAGCAAAGCATTCCTGCTGCTATGAAATCCCTGTAATTAATAAGTAATTGAACTTAACCAACTCAGCATGAAGTACAAATACGTAAGGATCAGGAGGTATCGCACAGCTCAGCATGGGCAGAACCAACCCCAAGAACCACAAGACGAAGGGGAACACGTAAAGAAAAATACACCTCAACAGGCTGAGGCTACAGAAAGCCCTCAAAGAGATTTAACTGATGTCAGTCCACAAACATGAGCTCAGAGTTTAATTTTTTTTT
>VYXH01012699.1:36653-52243 GCA_013397275.1 Burhinus bistriatus
ACCCGCTCTTGAAAGGGACGACGGGAAATGTAGTCCCGCCCCGCCGCCGCCGCCGCGGGGGACGCTGGGAAATGTAGTCCTGCGGGGCGGGAAGCGAGGCCTTGTGGGAGTCGTCGTGCCGCGCCAACGCTGTCACCATAGCAACGGGGTGGGGCGCTGCGCCGCGCCGTGAGGTCACCGCCGTGATGTCACCGCCGTGATGTCACCCGGCCTCAGAAGGCAACAGGTGGCAGAGAGGCCGTGCCACCGGGCCTGCCCCGGCCTCAGTGCCAGGCCCAGGGGGCCGCAGGCCTCGTCACGGGGCCCACGGGGTCCGCAGGCCTCTCCTGCACCCCAGGGCAGGGCAGGGGGACGCCCCTGTCCCCAGGGAGATCCCCACAGCAGGCCTGCGCTGCCATCGCCCCCCCGCTTTCCCTCACAGCAGGGGCCCCGGCGGCCATGGAGGCGGGTGGCACAGGCCGCTGCGTGGAGCAGGAGCACCAGGGAGGCAGCGAAATGGCGCAGGCTCCAGCCCGGAGCTCGGCTCACGCCCCCACGAGCAGGGCTGCTGTGAGGCTGCTCCCCGAAGCCCTGGGAGCTGCGCCACGGGGGACGGCAGAGGTGGAAGAGCTCAGAGAGCCACCTCTCAACCCGAGCCCCGCCACCATTCCCCCCAGGCGCTGGGGAGAGGCGGCGTGGAGGGGGGAGCCATAAGGGACCGTTTAATTCCAATGCAGAAGCCGTCAGCTGAGCCCCCGGCATTCGCCACCACAGGGGTCGGCACTGACGGCGTTGGACACGTGGAGCGCAGGACGGGGAGCGTGGTGTTTGACACGCCAGCAAGAACAAAAAGAAGAGAAAGGAAGGTGCACACAGCCACCTCGAGAAGCAGGGAGCCCAGCCAGTGGCAGCCCGAAACACCGAATCCACCCCCCACCCCAGTACATTTCCACATCTATGCAATCGACTACAGGCAGAGGGATTAAGGCACATGTATTTTTGTATTAATGTGGTCAGTACAAATGCCAACGACTTCCCTCTAGATGGACCCAAGCTCCGTTCCTCAGCACGGGCGCACACAAAACAGGTAATAACTGGCAAACCCAGAGGAAGCTGGTTGGTATTTTCCAGTTCAAACATGGGACAGGCAGTCCTCAACTGGGCTCCCATGGAGGCGGAGAGCAGCAGTCATGCCTGTCACCACATCATTGGAAGACACCAATAATTTATTGAAATAAATACAGGTCACAGACCAAACACAGCCTCTGGGTTTAAACACTACACGTACGTCGGTTACAATTCCTCTACGCTCTTGGGAAAAGCATAGCGATACACTGATTTTTGGCCACGTGAGCCTTTGCCAAGTCCGGAGCAGCCAGATATGTGCTGGAGATATTGGAGGTGGAGGCTCCCAACTTGTCACGCATTGGGCTTCGTTGTAGGAAGGAGTCCAGTTTCAGGAGGATTTCTTTCTTCTTTGTAAGAGTGAATCTTTTTATTTTTTAATTTTTTTTAACCAAAAAAAGGTTAAACCCCAAGTCCATGTTGGCAAGCTGCAAGCTGAAGGGGGGGCTCTGTTCGGACGAGGCCCTTCAGAAGCAAAGGCTGCTCTCGCAGAGCAACCCCAGCAAACACAGGACTAACCAGGGAAAGTGAGCCTGGCTCTCCAGCCAGACAGCCACCGTGTCCATGCCAGGGCCGGCTGGTCCCAGCCTCCAAACTGGCATCCGTGTGACCTTGGGACCCAGTGGGGACAGCAGTGTGGACGCTTCGCAAACCTCCTTCCTCTGCCAGGACCGCCCCGGCTACATCTGTCCTCGGCTGCCACAGTTCTCCAGGACACAGCCCTCTGCCGACGGCTCCGGAGAGACTCCAGGAGCACAGAGGCCAGAGGATGGCAGTCAAGCAGGGAAATCCAGTCAACGATAACAAGGGGAGAGTCTTCAGCTCGGACCAGCCCTCAAAACTCATGTTTCCACTACTCGAATGAGAGGCAGCGGCTTGGGGCCCGTCAGCCTTTTGCTGCAAGAGAGAAAGGGTTTGTTCAGCCAGATGAACTGGATGGGGTTTTGGGGGAAAACCTGCGGGAGAAGGTCCTGCCCCAGCCCTGGTCGGTGATGGCTCCCCCCAAAACCACCCACAGGAGGCACCTCTGCTCCCCTGTACTCCCCTGAAGGAAAGGATATCTCTCTGCGAAGCAAAAATAATACAACGCGCTTCCCGAAGAGCATCCCTGAGTCCAGCATCAT
Source organism: Burhinus bistriatus (assembly GCA_013397275.1). Taxonomy (NCBI): domain Eukaryota; kingdom Metazoa; phylum Chordata; class Aves; order Charadriiformes; family Burhinidae; genus Burhinus; species Burhinus bistriatus. The sequence goes on from VYXH01012699.1 coordinate 38,882, forward strand.
CTCCCAGACCGCAGCTCCTACTGCCTCGGGTAAGATGTGGACCTGCAGATGAAGCCACTGAGCTGCCAGGCAGGCTGGAGGGTACGTGCTCCCCACGTACCTGCTCACGTACTCCGACTTCGAGCGCGCTCTGGAGCTGTGGCCGCCCCGACTGACTTGCTTCTCGATCAAGTGCTCTATGCGGTCGTGCATCTCCAGGTTCTGCAAGAGACGGAGCCGTGGTTAGCGGTGGGCAGCTGGGGACAGGCAGGCTGCGGGCACACAGATCGCTCGCCGAGGAATGCTCCAGTATAGTTTCTTGCAACAGGGCAGCTTTCTCTCGAGGGAAATAAAATCCAGCCCTACATAGGGACTGCTCACCAAAGGAGGGCCGGGATGGTTTGTAAGACCTGCTGAAGACCCAACAGAAACCCACCAGCACACAATCTCTCGTGCTAGATCTGGTTTCTGCCTGGGTTCACAGCGGGCTGTGCTCGCACACCATGCCCATGCAGAAATTAGCAAAATAAGTCACCGAGGAGGGAAGAAAACACTAGAAGTGCCAATGCAGGCTCAGTTTTTCTCCAAAAAAGGAGAGAGATTTGACACTTGTTACAATCCTAGAGGCTGGAATGCAATTTTAATTTCTGACATGCACACGCTCAGCTGCAGCTTTGTAAGCAAGAAGGGTTTTGCTGCCAGAGAAATGTGCTTGATGAGATTATTTTGGACTCAGCTTGAGTTCACAGCTGCTCCAGCAGCCCCGACTGCACTGGAAACCATCACACCAGCTTGGGGAACCAGCACAGCCCTCGGGGCTGTGGAGGGCACGTTTTCTTACGCGAAGCAGGTGTTGGTGCAAGGGAAGCGCTTTGCTGCCGGCCGCTCTGCCCAGAGCAAAGCTCATCGCCGCGAGGGAGCTCAGCCACGACCCACAGGCGTGCAAAGCCAGTCACACTGGAAGGTTTCGACGAGAGGGTGTGAGCTCAGAGCAGACCCCGGGCATCCCCTAAAACGGCCCCCCTAAGACGCACCTCAGCCTCCAAGTAAGCGACTCTCTCCTTGAGCTCCTGGATCATGGCATCTTTGGCCTGGATCACCGTTTTGGAGTTCTGGAGCTGTAAGAGAAAAGTTCACAGCAGCTGAAAATCCCTCTTGTGTATGGCTGGGCTGGGGAAATGCCTAGGAAGGAGGGCAGCTTAGCCAGCCACCCTTCTGCCCGTTACCACCCACAACATTAACTCCAAGGTCTGCATAAAAACCAACCAAAAAAAGCCTCAAATTAAGTCTGAGAATTCAGCCCCAGGTGAAGGAGCCTCTGCTCACATAGCTTGAGATTTAACTCTTTCAGCAGGCCCAGCTGGGTGCACAGCACTCCTTTTTCACTCCTTTTATCCCCTTCCCCAGCCCAGGGCATCTTGTGCTGCAGCCCTTTGGGCTGTCACCCCGGGTCAGTCCCCGCTGAAGGATAGGGCTCTGGGCTGCCTTTGAACTTGCGTCCCTTTCGTTTGCAAAGTGACTCAGCCCCACAAACCAGCAATTCTTTGCTTGGAAGCAGCTTAAGAGATTTATTTTTTTCCTTTCTCTTTTTTTAAGTCCCCTCTGAGTCCTCCCAGGCTTTGCCCCATCCATCCTCCCACCCCAGCCCCTCTCCTCTCACCTGCTCGATCATCTGGCGGACTTTGCGCTGCTGGCTTTTCAGCATGTCATCCAGATGGTGGATCTTCTCCCGCAGCATGGCCACCTCCTTCTCCAGCTGGGCTGACCTGGGAAAAGGAGAGGACAAAGTCCAGGAGCCATTGGATGGTTTCCCAGAAAGGTAGCACCCATCCAGCTATGCCCAGAGCAGCTTTTATCAGCCAGGTCTCCCCTACAGCCATACAGGTCTTGAAATATTTTGACTAGACGAGGTAAGGAGAGGCAGAGACAAAACCTATTCAGGCAGGAGCCACAAAGACTAGCAACCACAGACTGCAGGGACACAGGAACATCAGGAAGAGTCAGGCCACAAACAAGGCCTTCCAGAAACAAGCCATTGCCAATTAGCCCCTGGAGCACAGGGATACCGGCTGGGTGGAACGAATCCGACATTACGGGGAGCATTGGCTGCTCCGGAGGCTCCGTAAGCAGGGCAGGACCTGCCCCAAGCTTCCAGCCGGCAGCAGGGCCACTAGAGGTCTCCGGGCACCCCGGCTCCGGAGCTCCGGATCTCTCGGAGCAAAGCAAAACTGCGGGAGGTATTTGGAGATTAGTCAGCTCTTGGGAGTAGGGTGCTGTTTTGCAAGCCAGAGAGCAAGCACGCCCTTCGCAGGAATGTGCAGTCATGCCCCAGCGAGCTGACACCCCGACCCAGCGGCGTGGGCTTGCTCTGGAGTTGGCAGCCGAGCCGGAGGCCAAGCCTCACCGGTCTTGTTCGGCGAGCTTGTCACCTTCCACGCTTCTCAGCCTCGCCAGCTCTGCTTCGCCTTCTTTCATCTTCAGCAGCAAACTCCTGTGCTCCTGCAGCAGAGCGAGAGGCCGAGTTACACGAACGGAAACAAGTCGCAACACATGCTCCTTGGCCTCCGCTGCACAGCAGCGAACTACAAACGCCCAGGGAGCTCAGCTCAGCCTCCCCGCTCAATCTGCGGGTTGTTTTCATGAGCATTAAATTTACATGCGAGAGACAGACAGACAAGGGCAGCCGCAGAGATGACCGACAGCAGACGTCCCACTCCTTTACCCCAAGGATACAGGCAAGGCACCAACCCATCTCCTTCCCTGCTGTCGGGCCAGGGCAGGCAGTCCCAGATCACTGCACGCTCATACTGCACTGTTAGATTTATGACTTTAATGTTATTATGAGCAGACCACAGCTGAAAAAAATAATACTAATAATCAAGGCTGGAGATTGTGTTAATGCCCCCATGAGAAGAAGAACCGGGCGGCTGTCTAGACTGTGTGCTTGTTTCCAGGATACCTGGAAGAGTTTGCACAGACCGACCAGATCTTCGAGACCTGAGAAATGCAAGTCTAAATCAGCAACAGTCAATTTTCAGCCGTTCCCAGCAGCTGGCTTTGCCAGACGCTCTCGGGTTAAACCTGGTTGGGAAGTCAAACCCTCCGTATGGTGGGTACCCTGCAGGCAGTCCAAGGCTCCCTGCAGGGTCTGCTGTGAGCACTGCCAAACTCATCACCACCGGGCTTTCCTATTCTCCCCTCAGCAGAGCAGGACCAGGCAGCTCCGCTAACCCCATCAGCCCCACCACCACTTCAGGGCCGGTACCTTCTCCATCCCTGCCAGGAGTCTCTGCAGCTCATCCACCTGCACCTCCTTCTCCGCCACACTCCTCTCCGCTCTCCGCAGGGCAGAGCTCGTCTGCTCCGCTTCCTCCTGATACTGCGAGACCGTCCTCTGCAAACAAGATGGAGATGCCTTTACCCCTGACCCTCGCACGCCCAGACACCTGAGCCACTGGAGCCCTTCTCCCGAGCAATGTTTTGAAACTGCACCGGTGCTCGAAGCCTTGGCAGGCAGATGTTGCTGAAGGCAGCCGGGCGTCTCGGCAAACAGCCCGACATGCTTCAGAGAGAAGAGGTTCTTCAGAAAGCTCCTCGGCTTCAAAGCACTTCAAAGGAGCGAGCGCCTAAATGCTGTAGCAATAAAGGCTCCTTAAATGCAAGAGACATGTTTGTTCTCAGCCACACACGCTGTTTGCAGGCTGCCCAAAGAACTGACCTCGGCAGCCAGCCCCATGCCTGCATCAACGGCTCAGGAGCTGAGAGGGGACAAGGGTTTCTCTGTGGGTCCTCAGGACAGCTGGAGAGCAGGTGCAGACAACAAGGCACATTGAGAACATCTGGACAGTGCTGGCAGGATCAACAGCTGCCAAAACACCTATCCCTGCCATCCCTGGGATTTCTATCTGGGCTCAGAGCCCGCAGTCAGTATCACAGCTGACCAAAGACCCCAAAATGCCACCAAACCATGCAACTTCCTACATGCAAGGGCAGATGTCCTTGGGGCACATGCCACCGGTCCGGGCAGGCGGACATCCCTGTGCCAGAGGAAGCGGTCACCTCTCAAACCCACTTCCCAGCGGATGCTGCCCCCTGTCCTGCTGTAGGGAACACCCCAGGGTTCCCGGGACCAGTTTGGTCTGCGGGACAGGATGTGAGCTGGGATGTCACCGCTGCCACCAGCGCTCAGAGCTGCGGGGTGACGCAGTCAGGCCCAGCCCATCCGGGACATGAGCAGTCACTAGAAAACAAACCGAAGGGGACCATTAATCACCAGGGCTGAGGAAGGGAGGAAAGTGAACGTGGCAGCTTCGTCAGCACCACTCGGCAGGTGAGGAGACCCGTGCGATGGGTCCGGGTGTCTCCCGGTCAGCTCAACCCTCTCTACAGCAAACAGACCCGCAGATGAAGAGGCTGAGCTCCAAGAGAGACCACAACAGCCAGCACCGCCGCAGCAGCCCAGCACCGTGGCTGGGAACCGCAGACTCAGTCTCTGCTCGACCGGCTGGGACACCCCAGCGTTCCCCGCTCCCCCTGAAACAGCCCTCTCACACACGACCTGGCTACGGTCAGAAAGGCTCGGCAGAGTTTGGGGAGACCACCTTCCAACCTGGCCGCTGCTCTTATTTGATGTGATTTTTAACTGGGAAAGCATTTATGTCTTCAGACTCATCTGGGCAACCAGGGAGGCAGTTTGCCAGGGTTTGGCCAGGTCTGGATTCCCTGGTGTGTTTTAACGGTGTGCACCAGGCCTGTTGCTCTGCAAGAAGCCAGACACCTCCGGCAGCCCAGACTCACGTGCTCATGTAGCTCCTCAGACTTCCAAAAGAAAAAAAATACCAAAATAAAATAAAAATCACGCTTTCCCAGCAGAGGAGTGCACGGTGTAGTCACCTCAAAGGCTTTCTTTTCCAACTGATGGCGCTTTTCAGCCTCCTGCAGCTTCGTGAACAGCCTCTTTGCCGTCTGTCGGATCTTTTCCACGTCTTCACCTGAGCAGTCCTCCTCCTGCGGAGACGGTAACAGGAGAGGATGAGCAGTTGGGAGGTATCAAAGGAGCCCTCCGCCCCAATGTGGGCAGCGCTGTTGGTGACAAAGCCTGGTAACATCACTTCTCAGCTTGAAAAAATGAAAGGCACTCCTGTCCTCACCTCCCACACTCGAGCGACAGCTTCCAGCCCTCAAGATAACGCACACAGTATCCTTTGGTTGCCTTCCAAGCCCTGTTTGCAGAATGCCATCCTGATCTGCACTTGGGCAACCTGAAACCCCGCAACGTGAACCAGGTCCACAGCAACCCAGCCCGAAACCCCAGCCCAGAGCATCTGCCCTAGCCAGGGGAAAGACAAAGAGCTGGAAGAAATATTTACCGGCTTAAGATTCCTATTATCTCTTCTGCTAAAAAGCTCTCATGTGCAGAGGTTAAAAACCCGTTATGCACATTTTTATTGCTCTAATAGAGTTGCACTCCATTTCTGATCTGACCCTGATAAAAAGACTAGAGTTTGCTGCAGGAGCGCCTGATCGTGTGCTGAACAGGTTTGAAGTTACCTGCTGGGAGGAAGATACCAAACTAAACCCAGTTATTTCTTTCCATAGCACTGAAATCCCCCTCTTTAGCTCCATACCTGGTCCTCCCAGGAATCGGCATGCAGCCTCTCGGGGTACAGCCAGCTCCCGTTCTGCTTTTCCAGCACGACCTATGTAAGCAAAGGACAGACAGACAGGGATGGAATGCCAGCCAGCACAGCCGCTCGCGCGAGAGCACAGTCGCATGCAGACAGCTAGCTCTGGGGCACCGCAGCAACTCGAGACCGAGAGTTTTTTCTGCAACGAACATGCAATAGTGCATTTGGCCAGCCAATGCATTTTGCTTACTGACTCCTCGTTATGTGCTTGTGTGGGTTTCGAATTTTGCCTGTAAACGGTGCCAACGTGGCTTTCATTTGCCACAAGTGCCTTGATCTTTAATGCCCCTTCTATCATTTTCCGGACCCGAAGATGACATCTTTTTAATAAGTCAATGTCATTTAACGCCCGAGAAATGCTCCCGTTACCTGTGCATGCTGTTTATCTCCTTGTCTGTTCTCAAGTTTACTACTTAAGTCTTCCCGCAGCTTCTTCAAAGAACTTCTAGCCTGGCAAAGGCAAGTCAATTTAGCTTGATCTGCATGGACAGTGTCACTCAGCCTAACAGAAATCAAACGAAGGCGCGGCGGCTGCTACGATGCCCTGCGCCGATACACAGTCGATGGCTTCTCTGCCAGCCTAACCCTCTGGTTTTACTACAGCCCTGCCTGCAAGCAGCACCGTCTCTGGCAGATACGATCCTTGCGAGGCAGCTGTGCCACACGATCATGGGAAGAAAAAAAAAAAAATTAAAAAAAAAGAAAAAGCAACAATCTGGAGACGCTACTGATTTTTCATGCATGAGTCATTGACTTCACCTTTGAAGTGCTGAGAAGACCCTTGCTGTTCCCCAGCTCCCTCTCTGCCACGCTGCAGGACGCCGACAAGTACAGTCTTGACTTGTAGCTACTCGAATTAGTCAGAGCAAGTGAGCCAGAGAAATGATTTACAGGCTTTTACAGCAAATGCTGCCCCAACACTTTTCAAAGAAAAGCCTTCTCAAAGCATTAACAGCATGGCTTCATCCCTACCCCTTGATTTTAGACGCCTGAGGCGCTGGGGCGAAGCAGTTTGCCGGAGACCTGGCAGCGGCAGGACAAGGGACGAGGCAAGAGCATGACGTGCGGCTCTCGGGTCAGTAATTGAGCCCTTAACCTGGGGACAGCCATCCGTGACTTTGATCCAGCTGGATCAAGACATCCCCAGGGCTTTTACACCACGACCCAGCGCAGGGCACTTCCCTTGGATGTGGACAAACTAGTATCGCCACCGCGACTTACTGGTTTAGATTATTCTCTGGTTTTCACATGCAGGACTAAGTCGTACTGCACGGTTATGCTGCTTCAGCTATTCTGACAGAGCTACGTACAGCCTTTGCGGCCAGACAAGGTCTAAGTCCCGCTCAACTATTGCTAAGAGGCCCTTTAAAAACCCGACTCCTGTTTCCAGCCGAGCTGTGGGGAGCTACGGGAAAGCTCAGATCAGAAGAGCTGAAGCTGAAGCCCCAGGAGTGGGAAGGATCACACACAAAAACTGCAGCATCCAGGTGGCTGTGAGATAAGGTCTGGGTGAGCAACACCCCCGGAGCGCTGCAGCCCTGGGCAGGCGGGAGCCAGGCAGGTCTGGGTTGCAGGCAGGAGGCAGCGGGAACAGGCTGTTTTCTTTCGGGGGGAGGAAAACATGCGTTTTGGCAGAGGAGTCAGAAGGATGACATAAAAGATCTGGAGGCCGCCCTACCAGATCTGCCCCTCGCTGCTTGCTGGGGCCAGCACCCAGCACAGAAACTCCCCCATGAGAGCAACCCCAAATTTAATTATCTTTTTTTTTTTTTCTCCCTTTCTCTTTTTNNNNTTTTTATTTTTAGGCTAAGCTGCCCAGACCAGAACATGCATGCAACCGCTTCCATGCCTTGCAACCAGCTCTCCAGAAATAACATCCCCACCAGGAGCAGAGGAAAGGGTTAATCTTCCGAGAGCCTCATCATCCAGTTTACTTTGGGAGATGAGACATACCAAAGAAACTGCCTTTTAACAAGAGGCTCCGGTTGTGCCGCACCCAGGCATGCAGGGGACAGCCTTGGGGGAAAGTCATCACGCAATTCTCTTCAAATTCAGTCCATATAGCAGAGCAATTAGTCAGGCTGAATTAATTTATGGCGCTTGATTAGACTACTGCCCTGTACAGGCAAGTCAACAAACTGGAGGGTTCAGCTCCGCTGCCAGTTTGCCAGAGTGGTTGGGGCTCAGCCGGGGCTCGAGTGCCGCAGCCGGCGCGGGCATCACCACCCGCTGGCGTGAAACCCCCGGGGGAAGCAGAGCACCCCGGACCCTCGCCGCAAGCCCCCGCGGGTGCAGGCAGCGGCACGCAAGCCAGAGCCCCCCGTGGATGTTAACTACCTCTTGAATGTAACGAACTTCACTTTTCAGCTGGTTGACGTGCTCCTCGTGGTTCATGCTGCCCTCGGCCCGTGCCTTGAGATAAACCTTCCCAGGAGAGACAGTGGTAGCAGGTCAGACCATCCCTACTCCAGCCAGCCCAGTAACACCAGCAGAAAGCCCAGCTCCGCGGGGATCGGGACACTGGCTCTCACCACTTCCCGTGCCACGCTGTCTGCAGGTTTCCCCTTTGCAGTTAACCTTCCCTGGCATGTTTTGAAGCTCCTGTGTGATCCCCACCCTGCAGACCCACCACAGCTGCCCCAGGATCACGCTGCATACCCCCAGTGCTGGGGAAGCCCACCAAGCTGGTGCTGCCAGCCAGCAGCACTGCACCAAGCCTCCTGCCCACCCGATCAGGAGCTACACTGGGGAGCTTTTCGCTGGTGTAGCTTCAGAAAAAACCTTTTTTCCAGCCCCAATTATCAAACAAGATTGCTTTGCAACAAAGCTGGGGAGCCAGGGACCATACCTTGATGATCTCCTCATCGCCATCATTGGACTTGATGCATTCGGAGGCCAGGGAGTGACCGTTGCTGGATCTGTTGGCCACCATGGCGAAGGCTTTTCCCACTGGCTGCAAGAGACAGAACCAGCAGAGCTTTCAGAGAGGTGAGACTGGCTGGAACGGTTCGCCTGGCTCCAGTCAAATGAGCATCATGCACTTTCACAGAGGAACACGGTGCTGAGCACGGCCTTGGGAACCAGCACCAAAATGTTTAACAGACCAGGAGGTGAGTTTTCTAGTTCACGAAGCATAAAGCGACTAATCCTCCACCAAACACCCATTCCCACCTCCCTAAGTTAACTCAAAAACTTATATTTTCAACTCCAAACAGAGCCATGGGAGAGACCCACCTTCTGCTTCGCCTGCTCACGCCTGTCACCTGGGAGGTCATTCGGCAGAGTGAGCCGCAGCACCTTCACGCTCTCCTAAAACGAGAGGCGGGTTTTAGTGTTATAACTCCCTGAGAGTCTTTTTACATCCAGCTCTGGTAAGAGCCGAGAGCCAGGTCAGCACCGCTGCAGATGCATGGACAAGCTGCCGTCCCCTTCAGCTTGAGCTGCAGCCTGCAAAATAACGCTGGGATTAAAATGAGTAACAGTGAGCACACGACAGCTACAAGCCCTGATGGGTTTGATAAATGGAGGGGCCGTGGCCCAGCCAAGGCTGAGGTAATGCAGACGGGCTGGAGAAGCGATTGTCGGGCTCGTTTTCATGTATGCCCTCCTCTGCCAGGAGTCATGGCCCTCATCAGCTACAGCGGGGCCGATGCACGGCATTTGGTAGCAGCCCTGGAGAAAGGTGAAAGCAGACATTCCCAGCTCGCTTGCCGGGACCTTGCCAGATTTATCCTTCTCCTTGTTCTACCGTGATGGCCACGCAAGCCCACGGCTTTTCCCGTCCTCTGCTGGCACAGCCCCAGCTAAGCAGAGCCCATTTTGGCAGCAGCCGGCAAGACTGCCGGCAGGGCACTCCCTGGCTCACGGCCACAAGCATCCATGCAGGCTCCAGCCAGGACCCGGTTTGCCTTCAGCGCTTAACTCCTCACCCAAAGCCTTCCTACCAGTGCCGCCCACCGAAGAGGCGTTTCAGCCTTGTCCAGCACCATGCAAAGCTCAGCAAGCTGTCAAGGAGATGCCTGGAACGTATAAAGAGCCCTAAAGCATCACACAGACACCCAGAATGCTCCATGGGATTGTCCGCTCTCCGTCCGCAGCTTGATACCGGCACTGCACACCCATGGCACAGCGAAAACCCCTTATCCCTGACAGACCTCGCTGGCACCCAGGCAGCTGTTGCTCATGGTCCTTCTTAAATGCAACCCCAAAAGCAGGAGCTACTCCGCGTGCGACGGCCACGGCGGCAGGCTCTCGGGTGGCAGCACCGCGGAGCCGGGGTAGGTGCCCGCGCAGTGCTGGGTGCCCGCCCCTCGCCACACCTCGGCCACGTCAGCCTCCTGCTCTCCAAAAGCAGCGTCAAGGTATTTCTGCCTCTCCGCTTCCAAGCGCTCTCCTCACCATCCAAGTCTCGACAAGCCATCTGTTTGTTTCCAAAATATTTTGTGTACGCTGCTCGCACAAACTCTGGCTCCTGGGAAATGAGGAGCCCTCCTACGGATCTCAGACACGTGGCCAGACCCCTTCACTCCCCCGTTAAGACAGTTTTCCAAGAGAAACTTCACTTGGGCTCTGCTAGCACTCAGCAGCACCGATCATTTAACCAGATTCTTGTCTGCAACTTTTACTCCAGGGAATGTTTTCCTCAGCAAGACCCAAGAAATTGGAAACTTTGGTCAGAAAAACATAAGAGCAGCCGGATGCAGCGCACTCTGTGGTTTTGGGAAGATGCGAGAAGCACTGGGGGTTTTATGTCAGGGAAAATGGCTCATGGCAGTGCCTGCATGTGAACATGGCCCATTATCTTCACTTGGCCTAAAGCAAACAGGACACAGGGAAAAGCCTGGGGTGAGAGCATGGACTGGCCGCCGGTGGCAGGGCAGCAGCCTCGGCATGGCACAAGCCCGGCAGAGCCGCCAGCAGCACGTCAGTCCCTTCACACGTCCTTACTCGCTGCTTTGTTTACAAGCGTCGGGATCTCGCATTCGCCGTCCCCGTCCCGTCAAGCCCGCGCGAGGGTGGGACGCTGCCAAGGAAATCGCTCACCCGGGGAAGATTTGCTGCGATAAGAAACAAGCACCAGCCCATTTCCATCCCTGCAGCCAAAACTACCTGAATCGGCACGTGGGCACTTCCCATCCCAGCAGACCCCAAAAAAACCCCCTGCTCCTGGATCAACCTGCCATTGAGCTGACGCAAATTGCTTGTGGCATGAAGCGAAGAGCAGCCGGTGCCTTCCCAACCGGCACCAGCACTACCAAACCTCGGGTCAAACAACCAGGAAACCACCCATGCAAATGCCGGCGGGGGAAGGCTCCGCTGTCTCCATCCTCCTCCATGCCAGGGAAGCGCGGGGCAGGCAGAGGGATGGCGAGACACAAGATGGACATTTGAGTGAGGCTTTCGGGACCACCAGGGGAGAAAACCAGCTTTTTTGGTGTGGTAAATGCTTTTAAGGAGGCCGAGGCAGGTGCAGGAGGCGGAAAGCGCAGCCGGGTTAAAGCAAACCCCTCCCTGCCCGGCTTGTTTGTCTGCAGCAGCCTCGGCTGCGGTGAGCTGCGCCTGGTCGGGGCCAGGCAGATGGAGAAGAGGCACTTAATTTGGCTCGTCTCATGCACCACCAGCGCACCAGTCCCCAGCAATGCTCTCATGGTTATTTTTGGGCTTTGGGCTCTTACTGTCCCGCAGCCAAAGTTTCATCGGCTCCTTGCCGGTGCCAGGGCGGTTTCCAGGAGAAGCAGCTTCTCTGACTTAAAGCCGGAGCAACCAAGAGGGACACCGTGGCCAGCGCACACTGTCCTCCCCTTCTGAGATGCCAAATTCGGCCAGGGCAGGAGGATCGGAGCTGCGGGACTCCCCTATCCCGCTCCTTTACCTCCTGGTTGGCATTAAATCCACTCTGCCAGCACTCACCTCCTGCTTACAGGAGGGGACAGCGGGTTTCGGGCCCCCTCTGTCATTTTCTGGGGAAGGCAGGAGGGTTTTGCAGTGTGGCCAGTGCTGGGAAGACAATGGAGTGCCTCGCACTTGTCTCCTGCTTGGAAAAAATCCACCTCATACAGAAAATGCTTCCTTAAGGCCCCAACTGTGCACCCCAAGAGTGATTCCAGCCCGGCACGGCATGTTTATGGCTTTTACTACCAGCCTCGGGAATTAACTGCGATCGGGAGAGCTTGGCCAGGTTTGGGTGACTGCTGCAGTCATTGGAGGCTTTTTGGCAGGATGGGCGCGCTCCCATCCAGCACCCTTCAAGGAGGTGTTCCCAAAATCCTGGCGGCCTTTTGAGTCCAACCCGGCAAGAGTCGGGTCCCCTGGAAATGAGAGTGAGCAGTATCGGCTAGGGACAACTAGGGATGGGCTTTCAGGGACGCCAAAGCTGATTTTAAAACTTTTGGTCTATTTTTCATCATCCAGCCCAGAAAAACCCACTTGGGAAGAGCTTGGCTGGAGGGAGAGGCACCAACTCTGCTCCTGGGAAAGAGGGAACCACGCAAATCCCAACCACATCCCGGGCGGAGGAGGGGCAGCACCATCTGAGGACCCACAGCCGGCAATCCCGACGCCGGCATTTTGCAACCGCGGGGAAGGCGCTCCATCCGTCCGTCTGTCTCAACTGTTAAATAAGAACAGGCCTGACCTGACCCAGAGGGTATCGCCAAGGATCAGCAGCAAACAGCTCCGGTGTTTGGAGATCGCCAGCGTTACAGAGGCGCTTATCACCGTAATAACCCATTAGCCAAACGAGCCCAACTCTGCAATCGCTCCTTATAAGGCCGGGAAAGCTGCGGGGAATTAGGACTCTCCTAAGGAGACTCAGAGCTGAGTCACCCGGTAGGGCTCGGGCCGGAGAGCCGGGCAGCCGCCGGCACGGGGGAAGGCGGCTGAGCACCAGCACGGTTCTTCTGCGGCCACCGGCGCCTTCGGGGGATCCCTCCAGTTGCCGAAACCTGAGCAAAAAGCTGAATCACCGAGCACCGCTGCCGGCTTCACCCCCTTGGCGGGGAAATCGGGGCGCCGCGCCGGCGCAGGGCTGGCTTTGGGGTGCCGCCAGCCCCACCCAGGGCCTGTCCTCGCGGCGATGGCCCGGCTGCTGACGGCGATGGGGAAAAGCCAACAATAAGGAAGGGAAAAAAGTGAGGCCCTGCTGCAACCGAGGGAGGAAAGTGCCAAAACAGACTCGCTGGTGGTTGCTCCCGCCGCCATGGCCCTGTGGCCCCCGCAAACTGCTTGAGGGGCACGTTACCCATAAAAATCACACTATTTGGTGACAGCTGGATGACCGCATGGGACAGCGTGCTGGCCGGGATTCCCAGGAGCCCCCTGTAAGTGTGATGGGGGGACAGTGGGATCCCAACGCTGACACTAGGGTGTCTCTTGGGGTGCTCCGCCGTCCTCACCCACCCCAGCGGGGCTCAACTGGGCTCCCGTGGACCGGCCCAGTGAAGGTCCACGGGGACCCCCTAGGGGTCCCTGGGGACCTTCGTTGGGCCGGTCCACAGGTGCCCAGATGGCCACGGACCCCAGCAGCAGGGAGACCCCCGATCCCCCCAGGGCGGAGCAGACCCCCAACCTCCCCACGGTTGCCGGGTGAGCCCGGGTACAGCGGGACAGGTTGGGGTGGCGATGCTGGGTGGGCACAGCCCCGTTCCACCGACGGCGCATCCCGGGCCCCCCCCCGCCCCACCGGGACACCCCCCAC
>VYXH01012699.1:57636-72008 GCA_013397275.1 Burhinus bistriatus
CGGGCCACATCCAGAGCCGGCTGGAGGAGGGGGAATGGTTCTACAGCAGGAAAAGCTCCTTGGGAACACTGTCCCTCTCCCAGGGATGCTCTACAGACCAGCGGAGCCGCACTGAGACACTTTGCCGTGCATCCCCCATGGGACAAGGGGTCCGGCTATCCCCATGGCCGCGGGCCGGATCCGGCCCCTCCATGGCTCAGCCTTACCTGCCTCTCCAGCGAGACCTTGTCGCACTCCAGGTCCTGCCGGCTGGAGCGTTCCTGCAGCAGCTCTGCCCGCAGCTGGTCGATCTGGAGACAAGGACACGGCACAGGTTGGTTTTGCCACATCCTTCACCGCTGCATTCGCTCGGTGAGAGACGGGGGCCACCGAGGTGGCCACGGCTCAGATTTCTTCCCGTGACACCAGTGCTGCACAGCACGGGTGGACTCGGTGCACCCAACAGCCCCATGGTGGCCGTCCCACGGCACACAGCTGGTACCGGTAACACCAAAAACCCCCGACGTGAGGATTTTGCTTCCTTCCTAAATTAGTTACTGCCATTCTGGCAAGCAGCCCAGAGACAAGGGCTGCAATTTTCCACTGGAGGGTTTAAACTGGTTGGACTGGGATTCGGGGACCCGGCTGCACTCCTAGTTCTGCCCAGCACCGCGGGGTACGGCGGTGCAGCCGTGCCGGGGGCAAGAATGTGTTTGATCCATCGATGGAGCAAAACCAGAACTGCCCCAGGGGCCTCTTTCAGGTTGACCAAGGCAAAATACGCAGCTTTGTGCGTTATTTTAAACTGAAGAAATTTGGAGTTTATATAAAAAATTGCTTGAATTTTATTCAAGCACCCCAAAAGCTGGTAGGGCCACTCCCGAGCTGACCCAGCTGTGGTTTCATGTGCTCTGCGATTCCTGTGCTTCAGACACATCCAAGATTCATGGGAAAAGTCTCCCCTGGGATGTGCCCATTTCCCAGGTGGAAAAATGGGAAACCCACCCATTTTACTGTAGCCCGAGGGCTGGGAATCCTCCTTCCAAGCCCCAGGCTGGGTTCCGGTGGGGCAGGAGGGAGACAGGCTATAAGCAGAAGAGCTGCCGATCCCGGGATCCTTGCAAAACCCAGCACCACGGGATCCCAGGAAGCTTGGCAGGCAGCTCCTGCCTGCTCGCAGAGCTCAAGCACCGGCTCCGGCTTTGAAGGTAATAAGGGGGTGGGTTGACAGGGAGCGGAGAGCCCGGAGAGCGGCGTAATTTCAGCCCCAGTTTCCTGCACAAACACAAACCTCACCCTGTAATTTCAGGGGATTTTCTTCCTTTTTTTTTTTTTTTTTTCCCCCTGCCAAGCTCATATAATTTCCGTTCGTGCCCAAACCAGCTTTTCAGACACCGTCACCTTGGTCGTATTTAGGGTGACGGAGGGCTCTGGGCTGCTCATTAACGCCTCATTAATGGGGTTTTAACTCCATCGACCAGTGGCACCCAAGGACCCGAGTTATCCAGCGCTGTTTTGCCGGAGCCCGGGAAGGGCTCTGCCACGGCACCAGCCGGGTTCGGGGTGGCACTGCCTGCCCTACCTGGTCTCTGCTCCGGTTGACCCTCTCCGTCAGCAGCTCCACCGTGGTCCTCTCCTCATCCAGCTCCACCTCCAGGCGCTTGGACTTCTCCTGCGAGGAGATGGGACCAGAAGCATCAGCAGGAGCCTCGGGGTCCCTGCGGGCAGGGGACAGGCGGCAGGAGGAGCTGGGGCCAGCAAGCTGGGATGCTGGAGGAAGGGGGTTTGCTCCAACAACGCTTCCAGGCCAACAAAACCCGACCGGACTGGGAGGCTCCGACACAGCCCAGGAGGCAGGAGAAGGAAGATGCTCGGATATGAGATGTAGCACTTGATGCTGTGTGGACCCCTGTGCATCCGCCACCCCATCGCGGGAGAATAACCCATAAAGCAACAGCCTGCGGCAAGCCGAGCTGTGGGGCGGTGCCGGACAGAGCCCAAGCAAAGCCGGCTGCGCTGGCAATTAATAACTAATATTAGCAATGGCACATCCCCCCCAGCGCTACCAGGCTGCCTAACTCCTCTTCCGCAGCGGCTGCGGGACGGAGGATGGCTGGGCGAGCTCTGCCCCTTGCTGTTAGCACACAGCACTGCAGGAACAGGGCGAGCGGTTTTGGGGTGCTGCGCAGCACTCCCCACCTCCAGCGCCTTGATGTGCCGCGAGCGATCGTCCTGGGAGCGCTTCTTGGTCTCCATCTCCTGCTCGAGGTTGTGCAGGCGCTGGAGCAGCACCTCCTTATCCAGCAGCGCGTTCTCCCGCTCCGCCTGGCTGTCCTGCAGCGCTTGCTTCAGTCGGGCAACCTGCGGCGCCGAGGGAAAAGATGTCCCTGTGCAAAATGTGATCCTGGGCACCCCGTGGAGGGATGGAGAGGACGGCATGGGGACCCACAACCCACCAGCCCTCGCCGTACCTCGTCCTGCAGCCGTCCCATGCTGAACTGCATCTTCTCCACCTCAGCACCCCGATCCTTGGCTTGTTTTTGGGAGTCTGTGATCTCCTTCCGTGACTTCTCCTTGAACTCCTCCAGCTGTGACTTCAGCACGGCCAGCGAGCTGTGAGACTCCTCTGTCATCTGCTCCAGCTGCGGCACAGTGGGGACAGCTCAGGAGCTGGGGACCAGCCCATGCACCCTGTCCTCAGCTGATGGGACTCAAGGTGGGAGAAGATACCCGTGGGCATAGGGCTGGGTGGGACACTTCGGCCCTGTGGGATCGGGAGCATCACGGCAAGGGGTGCCAACCCTGCCAGAGCAGCCTGGATGACGCCAGGCTCTGAGCAGGCACCGGACTCTGTCAGGAGCCACTTGGGGAAGGGTAGGGGACAACATGGCCCTGGGACACCAGGGGATGCTGATCCGTAGGGACAGCGTGGTTTTATGGAGTCTCCCAGGACACAGGGAAGGATCGGTCCCAACCAGCTCCACAGGGAAACCAGATCCATGCCCAAAGTCCCGGATCCCTCCCCTAACCCAGCAAGGGGAGATGCCCATCCTGTGGCACAGAGACTGGGCATCACGGCACACGAGGGTCCTGGGGGTGGAAGTGGCCCCGGAGGCACCCAGGTGCCCCAACCTCTTTGTTCAGCCTCTCCGTGGTGCGATCGAGCAGGCGCTTCTGCTCCTCCAGCTCGCTCTTGGCACGCTTGAGCTGCTCCTTCTGCTGCTGCTCCTCCTGGTAGGACGCACTCAGCTCCTGGTGCTCCTGCGTCAGACGGGCCAGGCTGCGCTGCGCTTCCTCCAGGCGGGTCTCCAGCGACCGCTTGGCCATCAGCAGCTCCTGTTCCCGCTCCGTGGCTTCGCCCAGTGACTCCTCCATCTGCCTGCGCTCTGCCTGCAAGGAGGGGACACTTCAAACTCTGTCCCTTGGCAGGGGAACAGCTCACGGCAGCTCAGGAATGGCCACAGCCCCGGTACCTCTAGTTTGGTGACCTTCTCCTTGAGCCGTGCCTGGGAGCCCTCCCAGTTCTCGCCCAAGCGCTCGTACTCCTTCAGCTGCGTCTCCATCCCCAGGACCTTCCTCCTCAGGTCGTCGTTCTGCTCCTGCACCTCCCGCAGGCTGGATTCCACCATCTTCCTCGCCTGCTCCGACGCCTCCCGCGCGCTCTCCAGGGAAGCCTTTGCCTGCAATGCAGCCATGGCACAGGGTGGACTTGGGGCCAGCCACTGAGCCGGAGTGTCTTGGCGGGCAATTTGGGCTTGCATCCCTTGGGATGGCTGGGTGGGGGGCAAAGCCCTTCCTTCCCCTGGTCCCCACACTCACCTTGGTGGCCTTGTCCCGCTCCTCCTGGAGCTGCTGCAGGTCTCTGCCGTACCGCTCCAGCTCCTCGTCGCGGCTGGACGCCTCCTCCCGCATGGTGCCCTTCAGTGCCGCCAGCTCCCGCTCCCGCTGCCGCAGCTGCTCCTCCTGGCTCTGCTTCTCCGCCGCCAGTTCCCGCTGCGCCTCCCGTACCTGCCGCAGCTCCTGGGATGGAGGGGATGGGGGGGTCAGGGACCCTTGGCGCTGGACATGGTCCCCAGCACTGCGTGCGACTCCTCCCTTGTCACCCACCTTCTTGAGTGCCTCCAGCTCACCAGGGTCCACCGCATTGTTCCGTGCCTGGTCTGCATCCTCCCGGGCGGCCGCAAAGCGCTCCCGCAGCTCCCGCACCTCCTCCTCAAACTCCTCCCGCTCCAGCTTCACCTGCAGCAGCCTGGAGAGGGGCAGGATGAGGCCACCCAAACCCATCCCTGTGTCCTCATGTCCCACACCCCCGTTCCCAGGTCCCAGTGTGCCCAGAGACCAGCACCTGGCCCAGCCATTGCCTTCCTCCCCACGTGCCCAGGGGAGGAAGAGGAAGGCCAGCCCCCTCCCAGCTCCTGATCCATTTTAAGTGGGTTTGGAGTAAAGACGCTGGATGGTCATAAGTGGCTGGACCTTCCCAAAAGCTGCTCATGCCTCTGGCTCAACCGCATCCCTGGCACTTACTCCTGCTTGGTGGTGCGGAGCTCGTCCTTGTTCTTCTGGAACATGTCCCGCCAGTGCCCCGTCTCCTCCGCACTCTCCTCCAGCTCCCGCTGCAGGTTCCTCACCACAGTGTTGATCTTCTGCCTTTCCGACTCCAGGCTGGCCTGATCCTGGATCGAAGCATTGAGCACTCGCTCACAGAGCAGCATCCTCATGGGATGCTTCAACGATGCTGAGCTCCTGCCCCGGTTAATGTCTCCTGAACCAGCCCAGGGAACCCATGCAGGGACCCAGGGATGCCCCACATCTCTGCAGACTGGCTCCGCTCTCCCCCAGGCATCTCCGTCCTGGGGCAGTGAGAGCTGGGACAGACGGATGCTCCGATGGGGTGACTTTGAGGCAGGACAAAAACCCCATTTCCAGCTCAGGACCATTTAAAGGGGGAATTCAAGGGCACCAACTCCAAGCAAAGACCCTCCCCAGCCACAGCCAGCAAGTCCCCATCCCTCCCCGAGGCCGGACCTGCGACATGTCCTCCATGCTGCGCCGCAGCTGGTCCATGTCGCTCTGGTACTGCTGCCGGATGCGGTCGAGCTCCTTGTCGTGGCTGGCCACCTCCTCCTTGAGGGCTCCCTTCAGCGCCGTCAGCTCCCGCTCCCGCAGCCGCAGCTGCTCCTCCTGCCGCTGTTTGGAGCTCAGGGCCTCCTCCAGCTCCTCCCTGGTCTCCAGCAGCTCCTGGGCAAAGGGGACAGCCCGGTTCGGTGGCAGCGAAGCGACAGAGGGGGATGCTCACGCCCTGGTGCAATTGTCACCATACCTTGTACAAGGCTTCGCCATCCGGGGACGTGCCGGAGCCCTTGCGCAGGCGGTCGAGCTCTCGGTGCATCGCCAGCAGCTGCTCCTCGCAGTCGCCCAGCCGGGTCTCCGCCTGCTCCTTGGCTGTTTTCACCTCGCTCAGCCTGGAGAGCAGCGCGGGGCCCTTCACAGCCTGGCCGGGACCTGCTCTGCCCTTGAGACCCCGGCCCCATCTGCACCCCGAAGGGCCTGGGCTGCAGCACCCACCCACCAGCATCTGCACTGGTGGGCAGCTTATCCCGGCACGGCAAAGGGGATGGGGACAGCAGGGGTGACAGCCACCCACCCTGTGCTCCCCCAGCCCTCTTGGCATCTCCAAATCCTCCCACCACCCTCCAACAGCCTCCCCACAGCAGGGACAGACAAACGTCCCCAGCCCTGGTGCAGCAGCGTGGCCGTGGTCCCCGGGAGCAGCTCTTACTCTTGTAAACTTTTCTGCAGCTCCTGGGTTTTCTTCTCCAGGACTCCCCGCAGCCGCTGGCTCTCTCCTTCAGCCTCCCGCAGCCGGACTTCCAGGGACCGAGCAGAGCCGCTCCTCCCCTGCTCCCGGCTCAGCTCCAGCTTCTGGCGGAGCTGCAGGAGAGGGGACACCGGTTACGTCCCCTCCTGGAGGCAGATAGGCCAGTGACCGAAGCGATGTTCCCTGTCCCCCTCCCCAGCCTTCCCCTGGCTCCAGCAGGGATGGGAAGGACATCTGCACCCCCAGCACCCCTGAGACACCCCAGCGGGTTGTAAAACAGACCAGGAGAAAATTTGGTCTCGCCTGGGCACCCAAGCCCAAGTGAAGGGGCTCAGAGCAGGGACCCATAGTGCTTTCTCCCCCACAGGGACACAAACTGCCGTCCCACGTGTCCCCCCCAGACCCCCTAACCTTCTGCCTGGCTTCACCTTGGTCTCCTCGTCGAGTTTCTCCTGCAGCTCCTCCACCTTCCTGGCCAGCTCTCTGTGCTGGGGCTGGGAACACGCTGCGTCCTTGGCAGGCACCTGGAGAGACCCCCCAGGCTCACTCGGTGGGTTTGGGGCACCAGAACCCTCCCAGGAGGGCTGGGGGACCAGTCTCCCCCTAAAGCAGGGAGCAGCACCGGGACAGCCCTGACTCACCACCAGCTCCTGCATCTTCTCAAGCAGCCGGGCAGTTTTCCTCTTCAGGGAGATTTCGCTCTCGCTGCTCCTGTGGGCGTCAGAGCCGGGATAAGGGTTTGGGGACAGGGGACACAGGGCGTGGGGACGGCCAAGCCCAGGATGTGGGAACACCCCCAGCACTTTCCCACTCGTTCCCCCAAAATCCTGAGCACCAGCTGGCTACTGGGGCATCCCCGCTCCCAAACCACCCCGCAGCATCGCAGCCGCAGCCACAGGGGGGTTGGGAAAGGGGCAGGGAGTGACAGGGGTGCTCAGGGGGGTTTTGGGGGGCTCACCCCTCCTTCAGGATGCCATAGATGAGCTCCTTAGGGTGCTCGCTGCTGCCGGGCTGGGCGACCTCCCGCTGGTCCCGCAGCAGGTCCGGGGTGGATTTGAGCTGCCGTGAGGGATAAAAAAAGCTCAGCTCTGGCAAGGACACAAGTGCCCCCACCCACCCCCGCGTCCTGCTGCTCGCCTTGGTGCCGGTGCAGGTGCCCCCCTTGGTTAAGGAGCAGAATCTGGCCCCCCTCCCCCGGTACCTGCAGCTCTGCCCGGGCTTTGCTCTGCAGCCGCTCGGCCGTGGGCTCCTCCATGCCCCGGTTCGCCTGCTGGCTCCTCGTCCCCCCGTCCTCCATCCCTCCGGCTCCGCTCGGGCGGCTCAGGCGGCCGGCGGGCACCGAGGGCTGGGGGCGAAGGCTGCCGGCCTGGAGCCGGGCACCGCTCAGCTCCCTGGCATCCGGCACGTCGCGGTGGGAGACGTGGCTGTCCAGGCTCTGGGAGCGTTTCCTCTCCTCCGAGGGGATCCGGCCCCTCCTGGCCGCCCGCCCGCGCTGCTGCACCTTCCCGTCAAATTTGCTGATGAGGGAATCCACCGAGGAGAGGGGTTTGGTGTCCACGTCGCTGCCGCCGGCTCCCACCGCAGCCTCCGTGTCTGAGGAAGGGTCCTTGGCCGTGGCCCTCGAGCCAGAGGCTTTGCTCCGCTCTGGTGCGATGTTCAACATGCTGCTGCTTTTGCCACCGGCCAGAGCCCGGTGTTGCCGGCTGCCGCTGGCCCGGGGAGCACCGGCGGCAAAGGGTTCATCCGCGGTGGTGCTGAGCAGATCCCCATGGGACTGCGTCCTCCGCAGCTCCTCTCCAAGCAGCCGCTTGCCCGGCGGAGGTTTGGGCTCATGCCGGGAGGTCACCGAGACGCCGCTTGTCTCCTCGTCCGAGGTGCTGTGGGACGAGCCGTGCCGGGGCTGCCGCCCGACGTAGGGGTTTTCTGGCAGGTCCGAGTCGGAGCTGATGGAGCCGGGGGGCCGGGGGCCGGCGGGGGGGTTTGGGTAGGAGCCCTCGCTCTTGATCTGCACCCCAAAGGAGTCGCCGCCCTTCTCGCCACTGTTGAGGACGACGAAGGGCTGCCCGGCGATGCCCTGCACCCGCACTGCCACCCCGTAGGAGCCGGGCTTGCCCCGCGCCTTGGGGGGTCTCCGGGGCTCCTGCAGGTCGTTGATGAAGCGGATCTGGACGCCGTAGTCCACGGGGCTCTGCTTCTCTGCCATCGCCGCGCTCGCCGGCCACTCCATCCCCTGGGCTCAGCACTGCGGTCCTGGAGGGGGGGAGAGGGGACAGAGTCACCCTTGGATCAGAGCTGGTGCTCGGTGAGGGTCCGGGTGCCAGAGGACACCCGGTGCCAGCACTGCAGCGTCCCCAGGACAGGATGGGGACAAGGCTTGCTGTGCCGGCACCGGCATTGCTGCGGAGAGCAAAACCCCCCCACCCCACAGGCAGCACCGGCGGCTGGACCCTCACCGCGTCCGCTGCCGCTTGCCCTTGGCAGCCGGACCCCGGGGATGCAGAGGGGAGGCAGAGATCCCGGCCGGCCTCCGCAGCCGGGCTCCGCTCCCGAAGCCTCCCAAGCGTCTGCAGAAGGAACGCCGCAGCCTCGCTGCAGCCGGAGCTCCGGCGTCCCTCAGCATCACCCCCAGCGCCCGCCGTCCCTGCGGCCGGGGCAGCCGCCCGCGTCCCGTGGGGAGGGGACAGATATGAGCTGTGACATATTGGGAACAGCGTGATGGAGCCCTCCCCCTCGGTCCCGGCGGCACCCAGGGCGATGCTGGCCGGCCGGAGACTGGCAGGAGCAGGGGACGTGGTGGGGGTGAGCTCCCCTATAGGGACCTGCGGGGGTTAAGTGATGGAAAAGCCCCAAATCAGCCCCCGAGCCCTGCGGCATCACGTTTTCACCCCCCTGAGCACCAGGAGCAGCAGCGGCTCCTTTCTCTGCTGTAAATAAACTGGATGCTGGGAGCGATGCGAGGTGCCGAGTGCTCGGCTTGCACCCGTGTCCCCGGGAGGGTGTCCCAGGGGGACCCCGGGACAGAAAGGGACCCCGAGCCAGGCAGGAGGATGCTCAAACACATCCTGCGTGTGGAGAAAAACAAAAAAAGCAAACCCAACCCCCCCCCCCTCCGTGCTTTCAGCTCAAATCCGGACATCGTTCCCAGAGCTGCCCCAGCCCGGAGCGGGGAGCAGGCAGGGATGGAGCAGGGGTGCGGATGGAGCGGCGGGATGCCCAGTGTCTCCCACATCCTTGCGTCAGCCCTGAGCCCACGTCTCCTCCCGTGCCCACCCCAGGGAAGAAGCCGGAGCCGGAGCCCCGCCGCCGTGGGACCCGGCTTTCTGCAGAGAGACGGAAGGCACCAGAGATGCCGGGTCCGGAGCAGCAGCGTGGGCCGGAGGCAGCAGCCGGTGCCACACAGACCCCGCTGGGCAGTGCCAGGAAGGACGAGCCGTTTGCTTCCCCTGGCCCTGCCAGCTCCCCACCGCTGCCGTCTGCTCCCGTCCCCTGGCCAAAACCCAGCAGGGGCAGCTCCTGCGGCTCCTCCGTTTTGCCGGAGTCACGACGAGCCCTTCGGGTCTCCTGCATCCCTCCCCAGACCCAGCAGCCGGGGCAGCAACTGGGAGCTGCAGGCAGAGGACCAGCTATTCCGCAGGCGAAGGAGCCTGGGAGCCAGAGAAGGGATGGGAGAAGAGCCCCCGTCTCCTGAGCTCGTTATCCCTGCACATTATCCCAGTTAATGAGATCAGCAACAGACACCAGACTCTAGAAATAAGCCCTGAGCCCAGCGCCCTCAGCGAGAGCCCCTAAAGCAAATCCCATCGGTCCCGTCCCTCCGGGCGCTGCAGCATCCCCTCCAAGCCGCAGGCACAGGGGGTCTGGGAGGCCACCGACCTGCGGAAGTGAACTCGGGAAAAGGAACCAGTTCTGGCAGCAAAATTCAGAATTTTCCACAGCTGCCAGTGTCCAAAGTGCAGCTGGTGATGAGGCACAGCCCAGGCAGGGAGAGGGCTCGGCCCTGACTGCTATCGGGGTGGGAACCGCGAGCCGTGGGCGCAGCACCCGCCTTGGGAAGACCTTTGGATGGGTGGCGAGGGGCGGCACGGCATCATGGCGGCACAGCATCCTCCTGCGGCATTGCCAGCAGGGCAGGGGCTCACCGAGCAAAGCACCGGCTGTGCCAGCATCACTGCCACCGGCAAAGGACGCGGCTCTGCCCCACCGCCCGCCCTGGCAGGAGTGGGAAGCAGGTGGCGGAGAACAGCGGAGGTCGGATGCGGCTGGGAATGTCGCTGGGCTCAAACCCAGCCGGCACACGACCAGACCAGGGAGAGGAGGATTTGCTCTTTCCACAGGAGCACCGGCTCGGGATGCACAGCTTCATTGCCAGCTTTGGGGGGCTCCGGCAGCATTTGGGCATTTGGGGAGCCGGGAGGAAGCAGGTGAGCCAGGGTAATCTCCCAGGAATGCCTCCCTCCTCCTGGAAGGGCTCCAGCTCGCAGATAAAGGGCTGGAGCCGGATCGCATTCCTGTGTGGGAGAGCAACACCCAGCCCCAGGCTGGAAACACAGCCCCGGGAGGGGATTTCACTGGAAACCACAGGGAAGGAGCCTGGAAGCAGGAGGGATGGAGAATCGGGGCTAACAACAGGCTGGTTATTGTCCCCGGGATGTGCGCTGTGCTCCAACACACCTTAACCCTGCTCCGGGTCAGGCTGGCAGCAAAGGCAGCACCGGGCGGCGGGGGTCCCGCGCCTGGCCAAGGCGAGAGCCGAGCTGGCAGGCAGCGAGCCGGCAGGAGAGGTCTCTTGCCGGCGGTCACGCACCTCCGGCATCACGCTGCCGGCTGGCAGCGCCGGGGATGGCGGGCGGCCAGCTCCGTTCGCCCGGATCGGTGGCACAATAAGCCCTTTGTGCCGAGGACGTTAACCCAGAAAGTTGTTTTGCAATTTGCAGGCGGTGCTGGAAAAGGGCTCCTACGCCGAGCAGGGCTCTGTGCCCCCGCGGCTCGCCCCGCTCCCTTCCAGTGCCGAAAACACCTGGGTGGGAAAGGCCATGGCTGCCAGGCCGGGCTGATCCTCCTCCATCAAGGTCAGCCAGGTAATTTGACCGCAGGCAGTCACACACCAGGACCCCGGCGAGGAGCCGGCACCGTCTTGTGGCGAAGCCAGAGCCCATCTCAGCCCCCTCGGTCCGAACCGAGCAGGTCGGGTCTTGTGGCGGCTGCACCCCCCGAGCACGGCACGCAAAAGCTGTCACATTATCCCAAAGCGTTTCGTGTCCGGACCGACAGCATGGGGAAGGGACCAGCAGAGATGCACAAACCCGGCATTTCTCCCCCATCACCTGTTTTTTGGCTCCCGGCACGGTTTAGGCTATTTCCACCGAGGGTTTCCCCAAAGCTTTGCTCACCTGCAAGGCTGCTTGCTCAACCGTGTTTGTACACAGCCCCGCTTTTGCTCGGGGCCAAAGTCCGGGGCTGATTTCAGGCGCAGGCAGCACACGCCGTGCCTGCGCCCTGCCTGTCACCGGGCCAGCCAGTGCCGACACTGGCAGAGACCGGCTATTCCTGCTCTCCCGCAAACTCCGGAGCCCGAAACCCCGATAAATCCTCAGCTGAGCACACGCGCCGTGCGCTGCCGGCTGGGTCGGAGGAACCCGAAACCAGGGCACCTGCGTCACTGAACAGGGACAGGCTCGTCATGACGCTGGCCGGCATCGTGCCAGGGGCTGGAAGAGGGATGTCCACGGGGCATAAGGGTCGCCCGCAGGCGACGTCCCCTGGGGCTCCCCACGGGAGCTGATAAGGACCGAATTCCTTCACATCCCAACCCAGCCGCAGGCAGAGTCCTCAGGTTAACCATCAACCCGGAGACTGGAAAATCCCGTTCCTGGCCTCTCCCAGGGCCCCGTTTCGGAAACCAAAAGCCCCCGTGCCCCAGGGTCAGAGCCGTAACCAAACCGCGCTCTCCATCCTCACGCCGAGGGCGGCTCCACCGCGGCGCCCCGAGACCACCGCCACGGCACAAACCACGCCGTAAGGTGTTTACCGCAGCAGCGATCAGATCAGTTTACTGGTTTCCAAGCAAGTCACACCTTTGAAACCAGAATTATTTTGATCCACACGCTCATGGGGATAAATATTTCCCGGGGGACACTGGCAGGGAGCGAGGAAGAGCCCCGGGGGCATAACGTGGATCGGCACAAGCCAACAGGTCCCCAGCGCCGCAGGGCTCGGCTGCTCTGGTTTCATCCCAAACCGGGGACCCCCGTCTCCCCCCACCATCGTTGCGGTCCCCAGGGCAGGTCGGGCAGCGCAAACACGAGCACACAACATCACACCGACCCCGCTGGGGACGGCAGCACCCCGGGGCAGCACCCTTGGAGGCGATGCTGCAGCTCCCACCCCTCAAAAGAAGATGCTGAGGGGAGATGCTGCGAGTGCCGCAGCCACGACGCAGCGGGCGAGGGGCTCCGTCAGCAAAAGAGGGGCTCCGTCGGCAAACACGGCACCTTATCTCCGGGGATGGAGATGGAAACCCAGCCCGACTCCAAACCAGCTCGACTGGTCGGGGTGGTGGGAGAGGAAAGCCAGCCCCGAGCAAGCCGCAAACACCCTCCCAAAGAAAAGCCTGCGGAGGACGGGGACGGGTGCGAGACCCGGTGCGTCGGGGACCTGGAGAGGCAAGTAAGTCTCGAGGCAGCAAATAAGTCATTCGGCAGCAGGGACGACACCCAAGCCCCAGATTTTTCTCTCTTATTTAAACAGGCTGCTAAAAATACCGCCCCGGGAGCCCGGCGAAGTAGGGCAGCGCCACGCAGGGAAGTTCGGGACCGCGGCGTCACGGCGGGGCCCGCAGCAGCCGCATCANCCCACCCTGGGATGTGACACTCTCCTGCAGCTCACGGTCCAGGCCAGACCAGGCAGGGGTTGATTAACTCTGTGCTAACGAGGAGAAGCAGTGATGGCTGCTGCCCCTATAGAGGGCCCTATAGGGAAAGACCCCTCCCCAAAGGACAAGAGCACCCGCAGATACAACTTCCATAGGGAAAGGCAGATTCCTTAGGGATGGGACAGTCGCCATAGGGGGCAGGTAAGGCAGCTCCCATAGGGGCTATAGGGGACAGCAGATCCCTGGTGGAGGACAGCCTGTGGAATAGGGACAACCCTGCTCCCTCACTGGGGGAACAGCCTGGGGGCTCCCTATAGGATCTGCCATAGGGTAGGTCACACCCTGGGGGGAAGAGCCCCTATGGGCACTGCTATAGGTTGAGCACACCCCAAGGACAAGGGTGCCCACAGAGCCAGCCCCTATAGGATCGCCTATAGGGCAAGGTTCCCCCCACAATGGAAAGCCCCTACAGGCCCAGCCCCTATAGGTTCCGCCATAGGGCAGGGCATGCCCCGGGAAGGACAGCCCGTACGGCTCCTATAGGCTCTGCCACAGGGCAGGGCACCCTCCAGGAAGGACACCACCTACAGTCCCAGCGCCTATGGGCTTTGTCGTGGGGCAGGACACATGCCAAGGACAACAGCCCCTACGCGCCCAGCCCCTATAGGCTCTGCCATAGGGCAGGGCACACCCCAGGGAGGACAACACCTACAGCCCCAGCCCCTATAGGCTCTGCTATAGGGCACGACCTCGCTCCGGGGGCAGCAGCCCCTATAGGCTCTGCCGTGGGGCAGGGCACCCTCCCGGGACAGCGGCCCCTATGGCCCCTATAAGCCCCTATGGCCCCTATAAGCCCCTATAGTCCCTATAGCCCCTATAAGCCCCTATGGCCCCCGCACTCACCGCCCGCCGCCGCGCCGCTCCCCGCCGCTGCCCACCGCAACCTGTTACCTTCGCCCAGGCCCCGCCCCCGAGCCCGCCCATTGGACCGCGCCGCGCCCGGCCCCGCCCCGGGGCGGGGACAGACCCGTTATACNGCCCCTACGCGCCCAGCCCCTATAGGCTCTGCCATAGGGCAGGGCACACCCCAGGGAGGACAACACCTACAGCCCCAGCCCCTATAGGCTCTGCTATAGGGCACGACCTCGCTCCGGGGGCAGCAGCCCCTATAGGCTCTGCCGTGGGGCAGGGCACCCTCCCGGGACAGCGGCCCCTATGGCCCCTATAAGCCCCTATGGCCCCTATAAGCCCCTATAGTCCCTATAGTCCCTATAAGCCCCTATGGCCCCCGCACTCACCGCCCGCCGCCGCGCCGCTCCCCGCCGCTGCCCACCGCAACCTGTTACCTTCGCCCAGGCCCCGCCCCCGAGCCCGCCCATTGGACCGCGCCGCGCCCGGCCCCGCCCCGGGGCGGGGACAGACCCGTTATACCACGCCCCCTAAAACCACGCCCCTCCGGCTAACGGCCCGCCCGGGGAGGGCGGTCACGTGACGCGGGCGGTGCCGCCAGCCGCGCGCCGCCATCTTGGGGAGGGAGCTGCCTCCAGCGGCAGCGGCACCTTCGTGCTCCTCCACCGCCTCGCCCGCCCCCGGGACACGGTGTGACGGGGGCGGTCCCGGACCCTCCCGTTCCCCCGAGGGGGCTCTACGGGGACAGCGGAGGGAGCCGCGGGCCTGCAGGCGAGTTCTGCCACTCACAAGATG
>VYXH01012699.1:73236-109948 GCA_013397275.1 Burhinus bistriatus
GGGCGTGGGGAGATGGGGCTGGGCCAGGGGATGTTTGAGGAGCTGGGGGAGTCGGGGCCCTCGCTGACCTTGGGGGTCTCCAGGAGCCCGATGGTGACGGGCACCTCGGTGCTGGGAGTGAAGTTCGCCGGGGGGGGGATCATCGCCGCAGACATGATGGGCTCCTACGGCTCCCTCGCCCGCTTCCGTGGCATCTCCAGGCTCCTGAAGGTGAACGACACCACCATGCTGGGGGCGTCCGGTGACTACGCCGACTTCCAGTACCTCAAGCAGATCATCGACCAGATGGTGTAAGTTCTGGCGGCCGCAGCCCTTGTGGCCCTGGCTCGGGCTGGGCAAGCTCTGAGCGCGCTGTGGTTCCTGCTGGGCTGCTCCTTTTTCCCAGTCCTCAAAGGACTGAAACGTAGTTAAACGAGCAGGGGTAAAACCGAGCTGAAATCCCCTCTTGTCCTTTGAGAATCCCTTTGGTACGAGTGTCTTTTCCAAACTCCCTGCCGAGCACTGTGGAGAACCGGTTTCAGTTATTCTTTGTGGCTGATTCAGCTCTTGTACGGTCTTGTTTGAAAACAGTTTGTGGGAGGGGACTCTGTCCTGCTGGTGGCGCAAATGGAGGTGGGCTGCTGCTCTCTTAGCCACCTGCTTTCCAGCTTTTCTTAGCTGGGTGAAATTTCTACCTAAATTAGAATTGACGAGGAGCTGTTGGGAGATGGTCACAGTTACAGCCCGAAAGCCATCCATTCCTGGCTGACCAGAGTCATGTACAACCGAAGGTCCAAGATAAATCCGCTCTGGAACACTGTTGTCATCGGAGGCTACTACAACGGCGAGAGGTGAGCAAGGACGAGCGACGTGGAGCGTGCGATGGTTACTGCGCGTCCTTCCCCGGGGCTGCTTCCCATGGCATGGGGTTCAGAGGCTCCAAAGCCGAATCCCTCCCTGCCGCGGCCCTGCCTGTGCAGCCGCCGCGCTCACAGATCTGTCCCTTCAGCTTCCTAGGTTACGTGGACATGCTCGGCGTGGCCTACGAAGCCCCTACGCTTGCTACGGGTTACGGAGCGTACCTAGCTCAGGTAGAGTGCGCTCTTGCTCAGCTGCTAAAGCGACCTCAGCACTGGGGGACTGAGCTGTCGAGCTATTGGATTGTATATTTATTTTTTTTTTTTTTTTTGCCCAGCCGTTGATGAGAGAAGTCTTGGAGAAGAAACCCACCCTGACGAAGGAGGAGGCCCGTGACTTGATTGAGCGTTGCATGAAAATTTTGTATTACAGAGATGCTCGATCCTTCAACAGGGTAAGTGCCGGGCTTTGGCGTGCCTTGACCTGGCGTGCCTGCTGCGCGCCTCAGGCTGATGTTCCAGGCTTCACCCTAGGCTGTCTTCTGTCTCCCATCTCGGGGAACCTCGCAGTAACTCCCGGGTTGGCAGAGGTGGGGTGTATCAAGAGATCCTGTAAGCAAAGCTGTCCTCCAGACCCAGTCTCCCCTGGTGCCCTGCAGCCTCAGGAGAGCCGAGTCCGAGTGGTGCTCATCTCTGGTGACTTCTTAGATCTGGTGATACTTCTGCCGTCGCCGCCGCGGCTGTAGCACCCAGAGGCTGCAGTCTTTCAGCTTTGGAAGCGTTTCTGTTTACTACTACTATCTCAGCTCGCCCACCAAAGAAAAAGTAAAGCCATTGCTAAAATGCCACATCAAAACAAACTTGTTTGAAGGACAGTTGTTATTCCCGACCCTGACTGATCAGAGCTTTCACAGGGCCCATCTTAAGCTCAAGTCTGGAAGTCGGGCTTTACTGAGAACTGTGTTTTCTCTCCTCAGTATGAAGTAGCTATCGCAACGGAGAAAGGCGTGGAGGTGGAGGGACCCCTGACCCTGGAAGCCAACTGGGACATAGCACACCTTGTCAGGTAACACCCGCGGGATTACACACACTCGGAGCTCTTAGTCCACAACTCGGCAGTCCGGCAAAGCCCGAAGGCACAAAATAAAGTGGTTAATAAAGGCTGGGTGATGCGCAGCCGTTGCAGGATAATGTCCCTGCCACCTGCTGCAGTAGGAGTCTCCTTGATCCCCGCTGCAACCAAATTCTTCACGCTCTGAGAGGCAGCTTTGGGCCCCGCGCTCTGCCTGGCTGCTCTCCCCTTTCCAGCCGAGGCCTGAAGGCGTTGGCGCAAGTTCCTTCAAACGGGAAAGCGTTTTGTGGGTGTCCCATCTGCTGCCCTCAGCCGAGTGTTGCGGACAGGCAACCCCTGATAAAAGCAAAAATGGTGATTTTTGTTGGTGCAGGTGTTGACCGTGTCCCGGTTGTGAGTTGTCCTGACCTTATCAAAAATCTCTTCTTGCAGTGGCTTTGAATGATCTCGCAGAGCTGCTCCAGGCTGTTGTGTCCACGTTATCTCCCTTTATATACGCTGTAAATCCGTTACTCCTTTTGAAGCTCTGGTCTGACTTGTTTTGGAAATGAAATAAATCTGTTAAGAGGAGCCTGCGTGTTTGTGCTGGGGTTGGGATCGAGTTTGTGGGATGCTCCAGAAATACCTACTTTGGGAATTCTCCCAGTTTCAAGCAGTGAAAGTTGCTGACAGCCGCAAGTCCTTTTTTTTTTTTGCTGGAGAAGGGCAGCAAAAAAACTGGCTTTTGTTGTTTTCTTGACTGGGGTTCTGGCAGGCACCGTGCTCCATTAGACGTGTGAATAGAGTGTATTGACTCGGCAGTCCCCTTACCAGGTAGGGATTGAGTGTGTATAGGAAGTGGATCAAGGTGCTCCCTAATTACCATTAATTAGCACCCACGGTCTCCTCTCTGCTGGAGAGGACCAGGGCAATGCTTGCCTTCTCTGCGTCTCCCTTTTAGCAAAGGGCTCCGAGCTGCAGGCTGGTACTGCTGCAGGCGAGGGCTCAAGAGCCGCAGCTGGATCCTTCACCCGTGGGGCTCGAGGGTTAGCGCTGGTACCGTTCGCTAGATCTGAAGTTAAATATACACGTCACGGTAAGATTTGGGCCAGCAAAAGAAAAATCTACTGAAGCGTGACACCCGTCAGCGGGAGCACACGGACCCTGTGGGGCGCTTCTGCAACCTGGACTTAAGGTACGCAGGTACCACGGTGCTCCCGTCGTCCAGCCAGCCGGGAATTCTGGGCTGGACAGCTAAAAAGCCTCAGTCAACCTTTAAAGCCACCTGTGGACAGAACAAAACTGCATCTTTTAAAGATGCTTTGTTTTGTTTAAAAAAAAATATTTGTGAACAGTACAGCGCTTCACAGAAAAGGCTGCTGGGTCGTTCTGCTTCGGCTGGGAGCACTGGGTCTTGGGCACTGGGAACAGGAGCCGCACAGTGCTTCCTCGCCCTGTTGGATGGAACCCGGGGCTGGAGCCGGCGCGGACGGCTGCCAGGCCCAGCGATGGGCTGGACAAGGTGAAACCAGGAGGGTAAAGCAGCGTTTCCCAGCTGAGATTTCAGGTCTATCCAGCGTTTGGCTGCTGCCGCAACAGGCAGTGCTATCGCCTCGAAGGTGCCGCAGGCCAGGGACTCCAGTAACGCCGTCTTACCAGCACCTGCAGTCTGGTTATCCGGCAGCTCCAGTTGAAAGTACAGAGGGGAAAAATGGAATTTGGTTTCTTTAGTTTTCTCTGAATCGTGGTAATTAAAGAACGTAAATTCCCCTCGCTCTGCCTGCTGCCAGCAGACACACTGGGATACGAGGGCTCTGAAAATCAAAGCCGATCGTCCTACCGCTCCCTGCCAGTGGCCGGGGACGCTGCACCTCCCTCCCGACCCCGGGAGGACAGTAACCAAACGGTGTTACACGTGCTTCAGATAGGGCTGAACTGGGTATTTCTTAGCCTTACATGAAATAAATTAGTAAATAATACTAACGGTGGTATTTACTACTACCCGAGATAAACAACAGTAAAAATATTTATTCAGGAGAGTATTTTATTAATGATTTTTCAGACTTTTATTAAAAAAAAATGAAAATCTCACTGGGGAGAGTAGGTTGTTCCACTGAACCTACTGTATAGTTAAAGGGCAGGGAGGGGGCGCAGAAATGCAAATGGGACAGAACTCTGCCTCAAGTCTTAATGACGTGTAAACACATTTAATTACTACCCCATCTCTGGGTTTCTTCAGGACATGCTAAACGGCTGCGGGCGCAGAGAGGGAACCCAGCCTGCGACCCGGGCAGGGCTCAGACACGGCTCTCGCACGGCCCAGAGCAAGTCATGATGCACTTTATATTAAGCATTACGATATCACAAGAGTTAAATAGTTCTTCATAATAAAAACGCATGTTTATAAATCCATTTCCCTGGTTTTATTAAATGTTCCACTTATGTACATTTTAAAGATGAACCATTTACAGGTCTGCACATGCTGCCTCCTGCTTTCCTTAGGTAATAGGGAAGGTTCACAAAACCTCTATGGAAACAGAAAGGTGCAGGTGCTTCTGAATTCTGTATGTCAAAATGCTTTCCGTTTATACCATAATACATACAATTAAAAAACCCTCAAACATGCAAATTGTAGAAAAATTTAAGCTGGCAGTGAAAAATAAAAACAAACGTCTTCTTTTTGTGCACATCACAGTTTGTCTCATTAAATCAGATTTCTAATTCTAGGAACGTAGTGTCTGATGCCACTGGTTAAAGCAGGTTTATCAACTACTAGTAGTTCAAAGGTCAAGGTTTTATGGTCCGTACAGTCTTAACTCCCACCTGCTGTTCAGGAAGATCAAGACAGACTTGACTTTCCTCTTCCACCACGTACCCTCTGTCAGTAACTCTTTGGAGCGAGGTGGGTGCCGGGTGGGGGAGAGGAGCCAGCGTGCCGCGTCGGAAAGTCAAGGGGAAACGGAGGGGCTGGGGCCAGCACTGCCCCGAGTCCCCCACCGGGGATCTCGCTTCAACCCCAGCGCGACGGCCCGCGGCTCCCAAGGAGCGCTGCTGGCACTGAACGGGCAAAATGCTTTCGCTTGTGTTTTTACCCCCGTGTCCAAATTCACAAGCAAAATAATTACTCTTAGGAAAAAAAAAAAAAAAAAAAAGGCAAACCAAACCCAAGTCTTAATGGCCAATTATAGAAGGTTCACACATTAAAGCAGTAACTCATATCTAAATTTTCCACAGAAACCTAAATTTCTGTGTCAAGTGTTAAGAAAAAAGAAAAAAAAAAAAAAAGGCAAACCAAACCCAAGTCTTAATGGCCAATTATAGAAGGTTCACACATTAAAGCAGTAACTCATATCTAAATTTTCCACAGAAACCTAAATTTCTGTGTCAAGTGTTAAGAAAAAAGAAAAAAAAAAAAAAAGGCAAACCAAACCCAAGTCTTAATGGCCAATTATAGAAGGTTCACACATTAAAGCAGTAACTCATATCTAAATTTTCCACAGAAACCTAAATTTCTGTGTCAAGTGTTAAGAAAAAAGAAAAAAAAAAAAATCTGTGTTAAGACAACCAAAAAGATTTATATACTGGTTCATTAGCTACATATTTTTTTCCTTTCTTTAGAAATGGTCACATTGACAATGTATAATTCAAAACATTTCTGCACAATAAAAACAGAAAACTATGATACAGTGAGGTAAAGAAAACGCAAAAATATTCACCCACAATATATTTTCAGAAAATACCAACACAGTGATTTTTCTTTTAAAAAAGCACAAAACTTATAAATGAACAGCATAAATGGCTATTTATCTGAGTGATCGCCTACGAATTTCCTAAACCCACAAATCCACAGGGAAGTGTAATGGTCTCATCCAACATTTATTTAAAAAATAACCCTTTCCGGATCACGATTTGCAGATCAGTGCTCAGATTTCCATCAGATCCAAATCAGCATCTTCAAAGCCATAAAACGATTCAGTCTCGCTTTCCCCTTCGAAGAGCTGATGGAGGATTTCCGGGTCTGCAGCCTCCTCGGCCTGGGTCCGATCCTGGACCTCGGCCGCCGCCGCCTCCTGCTGCTGCTGGTCGTCGTTCAGCTTCAGCTGCTCCTCCAGAGAGGCGATCAGCTCCTCCTGCATGTCGGCGTTGCGCCGGGGCGAGTTGGCCGTGCCGTCCGGGCCAGGCAGCACACTGGCCACCAGGAAGGACTGCTGCACAAGTTCAGGAGAGTCACTAATGACCTCCAGGACCTCTGCCAGCCAGCATAAAACCAGCTGGAGAAGAATGTCCGAGTCGCACGTGGAGTCCGCCATTTCCTTGGCTTGCTCTTTCCACTTTTTATGCAAGAAATTTTTCACAGTCCTTTTTATACAAACATCCAGAGGTTGGATTTTGGAGCTGCAGCCAGCAGGGACAACAGCTGGCAGAGTGCTGGACGCGCTCAGCAAGGAAAGTACTTCCTCCGATAGGTGTGTTCGGTGACAATCCAGCACGAGCATGCCCTTGCTGTTCTGGCACTCCGTGTGCTTCTGCCACACTCTGGATGACCACAGCTCCATGACTTCGTCATCGCTGTATCCGTTCTCCTTTGCTTCCAACATGATAGATTCCGGCACGTTGGCGGGCTGCTGCACGTGACCCCGGTAGAAGACCAGCGTTGGGAGAACGCTTCCATCGGCGAGGATCGTGAGGACAACGTCACACCAGGGCTCCCCAGTTCCCACCGTCTGCAGAGCATTCTCCTTCCGGTCATCGCTGCTCAGCACCTCCATGTCCAGGAAGAGGGAGATTTCATCGATGGCTGCGATCATGGAGAGAGGCAGGTCTTGAGTGTGGATTTGCCGCTGCACAAACTCGATGAAGCAACTGGCGTTGTCCTCTACCTCTTTGGGGAGAGGGTGAGCCACTGCCCTTCGAGTGTGCGTGCTGAGGTTGTGCCGTAGCATGAACCTCACCGCCCACTCATAGGAGATCTTGAAGCCACCTTCGAGGGATCGGCCGATCTTGGTGGCTTTCTGGAAGAGAGTCTCCTCGTTCACAGGCAGCTGCTGCTCTCTCTGCGTGAGGACCCATTCTGCGAGTTTCTCTTCAGCCTCTAAGCTGAGGTACTTGCCCTCTGACAGGGACGCCAAGTTCTCTTCTTGGAAAGCTTGAAACCTTCGTAGCCAGCGCTTGATCCGCCTCTGAGGATTTCGGAAGTGCTCTGCAGCCTGTTCAGTGTTGCAGCACAAGGCAAACAGTACAACTCGCAGCTTTTTTACCGACAGCTGCTCCTTTTTGCTTGCAGGCTCCGGCTCCTTCGTTGGCTGCTCGTCTTCTTGAGCATCGATATTTAAGCACTCTTCTTCCTGGCAGACCAGAGGTCTGTTGTAGGCTGCTGGTGCTAGTTCAGGCTCCAGGTCGTCTTTCGCAGGTAACATAGACTTTGTTTTCACAGTAGCAGCTTTACCTGGGGAATAGGTAGGGCATGTATTCTTCATGCTTTTGTCCTGGGGCTGAATGTGCCTTGAAGGGAGAGAACACAGGATCTTCTTAGAACCGCACAAATAAAGCTGTTGAGGGAAAACAACCAACCAACCGCCAACCCCACAAGCTGAAACAGATGACAGCAGACAAGAGTTTACAAACAGTTTACCTGGAATGTGATATCCAAGTAGGCCCTGGTAAGAAAAACAAAACAACAAAAACATTTGTAGCTTAGCAAACACACTAAGTCAGTGCAAACAAACAAGTTGTCTTACAGAGAGGAGGATCAGTGTCCCTCTGCTGTCTGTTACTCCGAAGCATCCCAACACGCTGTAGGAACAGCTAACACTCCTCCATCCCTTCAAACCCCAACCTCCTCCCACACCCAAGTCCCGCCATATCCAAACAAACACGTGCAGACTGCTCAGCGGCAGAGCTGCGCTCATCGGCAAAAGCCCCCTGTCCAGTTGAAATAACAAAAGGAGTTTGGTCAAGAAAGCTCAGCTTTGGCCAGATCCCTGCAGGCAATGCCCTTAAGTTTTGCAAGTTGCGGTAATTCACCCCAAACGCCTGGAACGCCACTTTTAGGCCCTATTCAAATCCCAGCACCAGGCAGCTGCTTAAGGCCTCCTGGTGTCACGGGGGTACAATGATGTCTCAGAGGAACAGAGGAACTCGCTGAAGCCCTCGGCATTGTCTCTCCCTGGGAAGATCTCATGAGAACAGCCATACCAGTGCCACAGCTGAGCTCCAGGCAGAGCCAGCCTCACTTACAGCTTCACTCCCCAATCTGCATAACAAAGACGACTCATTCAGGCAGTTACAGAAGGTCCCTAACACCACATTTTATTAGAACTCAGGGCTCGGTAGGTGCTCAGCCCAATGCTAAACAAACGTGTATTTGACCTAGAGTCTACGAACTGATGTATTATGTCCACATTAATTTTTTGCAACTTCTCTGCTCCTTTTCAAACTCTTACCTCGGAAAATAATGTTACTAAACTCGTGCGATGGATTGAAGACCAGATGTTTGGCCATTGCATCACCCTCAGATGTTACAAAGAGACAAGAGGAACAGGACAGCTTTACACCACTAGAAGGGGGGAGGGGGGGAAAAAGGGGAAAAGAAAAAAAGAGAGAAGTGAGCTTAGTATCAGTATGAGATATGAAATATGTACATCCCCTCACTAACAATTAGGAAAAAAGGTCACCCTCCAGTGCATACAGGCAGCGTCCCCACCCCGAAACTCTAACTCCCACTGGAAGGCAATGGGAGTCTCAGGCAACATTATCAGGCTTAATTCAACATATTTTCCTGTGTGGCAAAATATAAGCAGAGCTTCTTCAGAAGCAGATCACGAAAGAAAAGAACAGGACTGGAAAAGAGATCAGAAAGTGAATGCACATTAGATTCCCAGGTGATTAAAATAAGATGACAAGTTTTCCATTACCAGGCAGTATAGTTTTTAAACAAAGCCAAGTACTTCGGACTCTTCCGAGGAACATGGTTGCTGTAAGACAAAAGAGTATTAAAAGTCAGAATTATTCCGGGTATTTAAAAAGCTATAAAACCATACAAAATACAGTACATTTACAAAGACAGACCCAATCCTGGGTTTAATATTTTGTCTGCCAGTATTGTATTCAAGGAAATGAAAACTCTGTGTTTAAATGACATTTGAAAATACCCAGGTTTTGGAGTAACTGTTCTGCCATCTTCTTCTGTGGTCTATCCACGGTCCTGTACGGACCACAGGCTTGTAAAGCATGGAATGAGGTGTTTTTTTCTTTTTAAAAATGTTTTAATTATTAAATCTGAAAATTTTGCAAGAAATCTTAGCAGAACTGAAAAGTGTCAGTTTCTGCAGCAGCATGCAGTACACACATCGTTAGCTACAATTCTGATGGTTTGGAATCAATCTTTCAGCTCTTGTGCTCAGTTTTCTCATCTCATTCGAAAGCCAGCACCCATGTCCGTGCCGATACAGAACCCACCGCCAGCCTCTCGCAAACCACCGCAGCGAACCGGCGTTTCCTGACAGCCCTTCCCTTACTGTGCAGGCAGACACAGAGGTGCTACTGCAGTCAGGCAGGAGGAATTTCTACTACAGCGTTCAAAGAATCACACGTACTTGATCATGTGGTTGGCGTAAGCCCTGGAGCAGCAAGTGCTGTAGCGACATAGCGAACAGTGCACGTAGGTGGGAAAGTGGTTTGGGAAGTCGGGGATTTCGAAGCTGCACTCCAGACAAGTCTGCCTCCCCAAGACACTCCTGAAGAGAAGAAGGATATTTTCATTAGTGTCTGAACAGGTATCTTTGGAGTTATAACAGCCATCAGGACAGATAAGAACTTTATGACATGTAAACTTTCAGAAGTCTGCAGTCAAACTAGTCTCATCTTGTGCCTCGGTGCCCGGCTAAACATTTCCCACTTGCTGTAGTTGGAGGACACAATGTAAGAGTGGATAATAAATCAACAGAAAATAAAAATAAAAAATTGAAGACAAGGCAGCAGGACACAGGATGGGCAGAAAGCCCCTTACGCTGACAAAATTCCATTGTTTCTATAAAAGCACCTAGCTAATTCTGTATTTCACAGTTTCACCTTACGGGCTTTCATAACATGACTTAATCCTGGGTTTGTGGGAAGCTAAATTCTCCTGGCATAAAGTTTCCTTGGCAACTGGTAAGACAGAGCCGTCCAGCGCCAAGGACCATACTACCTATCACTGTGGCATTAAAAAAACTAACGACATTTCCTTTAAAAATCTTTTTAAATTTGAAATTTAGCAAAAAGTTCTGACATTTTTTTGACCGCTCTCTTCTGGACGTTCCTCTGGACAGGCGGGTACAGGAAGATGGGCTGGGGATCGGTAGAAGATGACAGCGGAGTGGTTTCCTGTCCAGTGCCCTGCGGCATGTCATTTGAAGATATTGGCACTGTCCGTGGCTGTCCTCTAGATGCCCTGATTGTAACCTGCAGAAAACAGATACACCCATACCTCCTAAAACACAAGGGCAGAAGCGATCTATCCAAATTCAGACTCCCCTGTTTGGAGCAGTCTTTCAGACTCTTAGCAGAGAACCAAGAGGTGCTCCCAGGACAGGATTTGTCCCACCCAGGGCAGCAGTAGCCTAAAAGAGGACACGTGACTTGAGCCCCAGAAGTGCCTGTTTGTCCCTAATGACTACAGAGGGCGTCCAGACACCTTCACTCACAGATACTGTAGTTAGGAGAGTCTAACCTCCGCCGTGCC
The DNA here is from genome assembly GCA_013397275.1 of Burhinus bistriatus. Classification (NCBI taxonomy): domain Eukaryota; kingdom Metazoa; phylum Chordata; class Aves; order Charadriiformes; family Burhinidae; genus Burhinus; species Burhinus bistriatus. The sequence continues at coordinate 83,846 of VYXH01012699.1, forward strand.
ACTTGCACCTCCTCTCACTTACTGCTTCTATGAAGTACCTGATCAACTATGCACATGCCACACGGACCAAATACAAAGCGTTCTTCTGCCCCAGCGAGTGGTTTAAGTGACGCAGATGAAGCAAACATCAGTTTTGTAGCACTTAATAAATACACGCCGATACAGATGCTACCGGTGTTTCCTGAGGAAACAGGACAGAGGCCTGCTGTTAACCTGGATTTCTTACCTTGGTTCCAGGTTTCAATCCTTCTAATTGTTTGGGCTTTCGGAAAGTTTTGTGGTGCTGCAGCTTGTGTTCAATTTTATCCTTGGCAAATATGAACTGGAGTCTACACTTGTTGCAGTGATAAACACTCTTCTTCTAAAGCAAATGCAAATAAAATATATTTCATTTTAGAGAAACAGAAGTCACAACACAACAGGGGGTTTTGTTAAAAATAAAGAAAAAAAGCAAAAGAAAACCCACTTTTCCTCTCTTTGAAACCAAAAGCAGCCCCATTTTTCTTTAGCATCTGAAAGTCCCTCCCCACCAAGCCCCATATCTTGAGTGTTTTGCTTTTAAGTTTTTCGTTTGTTCCGTTTTTTTAATTAAAATCATCAGGCTCTGCAGAGACACCAGACCTGAAGTGCCGTGGAACAAGTCTTACCCAGCTTGTTTAAGCCAAGGTAAGGCACACTAGCACAGAGCAGCACGTGGGGCAACTTCCCTTCAAAGGCTGCCTTGCCTCTGCTTCTTAGGGAGTCAGCGGAGGACTCTGGGGGCAAATCAATCCAGGCACTTGGGAAGAGCGCTACATTTCTATATTCTGAAAGTACACTTCAGCTACACCCACAGAAAATATGTTGTCAATACAGCCAACATATATGGAAACAGAACACCGAGCTACGAAAATTACATTCGTTTGTGCACATACAATATTATTTACTTATTTATTACCTGGAGATAAAAAAAAAATTTAAAACCCAAATGAACACAGAGCCCACTGTTGGTTAATCATCACATGAGGCAAACACAGTCCAGCAAAACATGCTTTTTTTCTGCTAAGTAACAACAATCTGTGCTACTCCCAAAGGAGCAATGCCTCTTCTCTTCAGCACAATCCCTATGAAAGGTCTGGAATGACAGCATGCAAATTGCATTTGTTATGGAGTGAATACAGCATCTAACCAAAACCCCTCTTTCAACCAAGTTTTCTTTCTTTCTGTTTTTATTCCAGCCAAACGCTCAACTAATCCCATGCTTACTATCCACTGAATCTCTGCGGAGGGGGAACCACCCTGACATCGTACCTGATGCCTCATGAAGTGCTGTTGGAACGCGTTGCCATTCTTAAAGACTTTGAGACAGTAAGGACAGAGCAGGTGCCGCGTGTCTTCGTGGATCATTCGGAAATGGCTATCCACTTCAGAATAGAGCGATGAACGATACTGACAGACCTAGAGGAGCGGACAGAAACAATTAACAGTGAAATAACACAGGAATCTATCTCGCATCCACCACTGCAACATGGAGATCTTAACAGCAATGCCCAGATCCCCAAAGATACTCATCAGTGGAGTTTAGGAACCAGGTGCTAAAGAACCTGCTAGCTTATTCCAACTCTAAGATACTAAATCAGGCAGTGTACATTCAGAATAGTTTGGAGAAACAGATTTGAACTACTTGTCTAAAAAGAAAGTAGTGACAATTCAAGCTCCAGATCCAAGAAAACGAAAAAGAAAAAAAGGGAGAGACAATCAGTGCAAAGCAGTTGGAATATATTAAAGAGCAGTTTCTTCAGGGTCTGTGTAAAATGTAGAATTTGGAACATTATCTGTTTTAACATAACATATTTTATAAGTTTCTTCTCTGTTTTTTCTTTTTGGAGGGACAGTGTTAGGACCTCTGGGTGGAGATGACACGTTCAGAATCGATGCAAGCACAAATCTCATGGCAACAGAGTGTCAAGAAAAGGTATCACACAAGCAACATAATCTCATCTGCTCCAGAGTGACAACTTCTTTTTATGGCACAGCAATTTGCCTGCAGGCCCTGGGAGGAAAGAAAAAATTAGGCTCTGAATGCCACTGGGTCTAAACAAAGGTCTATCAAGCTGATCCAGCTTCAGAGTGCTGGGAACCGGTGGCAAACAAACGTTCAGCTACTCGTGCTGTCCTAAGAGCCATTGGACTGCTCTAATTCCACACCTGGAAAAATCCGCAATGGGCTCCACAGCACTGTTCCATGGCCCAAGTCTGTTTTGGACCCCAGTGAGCCACACACTTCATGAGAAGTGCCAGATTTCCTCTTATTCTCTAGTATGCATTTATGAACTCCAGCCCCTAAACCACTTTTAATACCTGACAGACATAGGGCATCTCCCCAGGCTTGTGAGTGTCCTTCATGTGCTGTAGGAACATCGGCTCGCTCTCAAACGCCCATTCGCAAATCTTGCACTTTGCTGCAAAAGAAAGGAAAAGCAGGTAACAGCTGGGGGACAAGAAAACCCTGTTAAAACATACCAAAGAAACTCATAACTGGTAGTGTAACAGCTTAAAACAGAAGAAAACCAACTAACCAAAAAAAAAACCAAACACCAACCCCAAACCCAAAACCTTAGCTCTCAACTCTTTGAATTGGGTAGACAACAAAATATATTGAGAGGTTTCCAAAAAGCAGCAAAAATTCCCTTAAACAAAAATGGCAGGTACAACAAGTAGGAAGATGTCCTAACGAGGAAACTGTAAGTGATTTCGAATCAGATGTCAACCTCCTGGTAAAAATTAAGTTCTACCATGACATTATTATTGAACTCAATCTTTAAAATACTCTGGACAGTAAGTCTGCAGGAACATGATTTAGATGGATTTTTCTGCTGGCCTACAAAACCAACGCACCAAGGGGCAAGGCAGAACAGACACCCCTTTCTCAACAGATCTGCAATTAATACAGGACAGAAACATTCTTAAACCTAAACAAACGACAACTGCAAAATCAACTTACTAGTTGACTCATAGGGACTGTGGACATTCTCTAAGTGACACTGTAGCTGAAACGGAGTGGAGAACTGTCTGTAACAATGCTGACAGATGGTGTGGACATCCACCTCACCATTCTGCTGATCCAGTTCAACGTGGTGCTTCATGTGATTCATAAACCTTATGGAGGTGAAGAGAAAGTGCGTGAACAGAAGTCCAAACATTTTGCACCTGAAATCGTTATGAACGCTATGCTGAAGTTTTTTTTAAACAGCATTAAGATATTTCCTTCTTGCTCTTCCCATCAGAAGCAAGCAAAACCTCCTTCTATCCAGCATCCTCCCGCTCCCTAAGTCTAAGGGAAGTGAGAGAGCAGATTCTGCAGCACAGGGGCTGCGCTACTTGCTTTTGAGCACTTCTGACCCCAACCAGGCATTCCACTGACGATAACAAAACATTTCAACTTAGAAGAAAAATCAGCGGTCCAGTTATCACAACAGAACAACATAGGGGCTGGCTCAGAAGAATACATCATTTCATTAAAAATATTTTCTCCCTCTGTTGAAAAAGCATTGAATAATGATGAGAAGAGCAGTTCTTCAAAAAGAATTATTTCCTATTATCTAGTAAGACTAGTGACGAGCAAACGAGGCCTCTCTGAAGAACATAAACGCAATTATTCTAACCAGGCAGTTTTCTTACAACTTTTTCCCTGACTGAACTGTATGACAATGGGCAAGTCTCTCCCTTCTGTGCTTCAGTTCTGGTCTTAAGCTACAACACAGGAAAGCTGTAGGACCTGAGAGACTGATGCTTACAACTCATTTTCACTTCTGCAGATCAGAGGTATTCGGAACACCATAGTCTGGTTTTGTGGCACATGGCATTCCTCTTACCGTATGTTGTTCTTTAGCCTCTTGGTGCAGTGTGGACACCTGAAGGAAGTTGGAACCTTGGGGAAGTTCAGTAGCTGGCTCACTTTGCCACCGTCTCTGCCATAGTAGAAATCATCTACTAACATAATGAGCTTACTTTGGGACGAGTCAACTACGTTTTCACTTGGCTCAGGAGCTTTAGCAGGTGGGGACAGTGCAGGGATAGGAGTAGAAGAGGGTGGTGAAGCAACAGCTGTAGTTTTTTCTGGAGATGGGGGCTTTGCAGATTGAATATTTGGTTCAGATTCTAGAGATTTTCTTTTCTTGAGGAATTCAACCATTTCAGGGCAGCAGTACTAAAAGGAAAAAAAAACAACAAAACAAAACAAGAAAACCCCACACGTTAATCTGTATCTAGGAAGAACTGCATCACTATTAAACAGACAAGGACTAACCAGTACTAAGAAAAGACAGAGGAACTCTAGGAAAGAGTAATGCAGATTCAATATCCAATATTCTGTTTTGATTGTTTACTGCTAAGTAAGACTAGAAAACAAACGCATCTCCTGGCATCAGCAGGACATAAAACTAAGCTCCTGCCTACTTCCAGTGAGGGATGCTGTGGAAGGTCTTCCAGAGGCCTCTCCTTTGCCTCTCTCACTTTCTCCTAGTCCTATTCTTGCCTTTCACAGAAGTCCCTGATCTAGGGACAAGAACTATTCTTTGCACTCCACGATCACGAGCAATTATCCATTAACTGCTCATCTTCGAATGGTTACTTACACACATATGTCCTCTTAAAGCTTCGGTGACTCGAAACTGAGCATCACATCTCGGGCAGACCTTCCTGCCACCATCTTGCAAATCAAATGTAGGAATAGGAGATGAACTGACTGTAACAGGAAAACCACAAAAAAATTAGTATCCTTACATTTCACCTTAAATCTAGGCAATCTTTTTGGCATGCTGAAATACTTTCATTTCAAAAGCTGTACTTTTAACTACTAACTAGACAGAGAGGCAACACCTTAAGAAGGGGCTTTCTTTGGAAGAAGAGAAGCAAAGATTTTATCCTTTTGCCTCCTTGTGTCGAGTATTTCAGGTGTGTGTATTTCCAAGATGGCAGCGTGCACACCAATAATTTTGAATGCAAAATAATGTATGCAAGCAAATGCCCATAAACAACATATAATCACTGGATAAAAATGTACAGATAAAGATGAAGAAAGTAATAGCAAAGCTTTTCAAGTGTTTGTCCCTATTATGAAATCTCAGCAGTTACAGGTTAGCTTTTTCTTACTCCAGAAAATAAAACTTCTGAACTCTCAGCAGAAGCAATCAAGCTAAGATAGCTGCTATAAACCATACCTTTTAATGACGATGATGACGACGACGACTCTGAAACACTAGACCTCTGGGAACCATGCACAGGGCTGCTGTTGGAAACCACCAGCGGGCCAGGGCTCTGTCCTAACGAAGGAATGGTGTTCAGGGTATTCACTAGCTTAGCAACCTCACTGCTGTTCTCACCAGTCACTCCAGGTCTCTTTACAGTCACAAAGCTTGCAATACTCACTGCCAAGGGAATGGATTGCAGAAGAACACTAATAAGGAATCAGTAAGATCTGATCCACTGTGCGAATCCCGCCCCCATCTAGTATGCCTTGTCTCTTGCTCTTCTACCGCGAGTCTTCCCAAGAGATGACTAAGCCATCAATTATCCTGTCCAGTAACACGAAGGCTGGCAAGGTTGGGAAAGTAAATTTCCCTAACCTTCCAGATTAGACTCTAAGACATGAGCCGTGTCCTGCGATGAACTGAACAGGACACCGATGGTCAGGAAAATGATTTGCGTTTCTTTTCTAAATGCAGCTGTATATGATTATGGCCACTCAAAGTTAAAAATAACCTGACTGCTTGCTGTGTGAAGAAATCTTTTCTTTTCCCCCCTGTTTAAATTGTTTGTCACTATTCTTGAGCAATCATTTCACTCACGCATTCAGCCAACATTCAAAAAAAAAAAAAAGAAAAAGCAACACAGTTTCTGCTTGTGTTCATCATCTATTTAACTTCGCCTTTCAAAAAATACAAGTGATTAACAAACAGTATTTTTCACTTTGGGGGACTTCTAACTGATGGTCTCAGAACACTCTACAAAACAAAATTTAACTAATTCTCAAACCAAACTGGACACGGTGGCAGGATTATCCTCATTTTCCAGGTTGGTAAAGAGAGATGAAGCGTGAGTCAGTGATAGAGGCAAAAATAGAAGCCAGGAGTTCTGACTCAACTTCTGCCTTTTAGCTGCTACGCCGTATGTTTGAAGATCAAATTATAGACAGTGTCATACACTCGAGTCCCCTTGCTTTTTCATGGCAAGTCTTACCTAATTTGGGGTTAGTAGCTTGACTGGACTGCCCTGGCTGTTGCACAGTTAACTGTCCAAGTGTTGTTGGCTGCGTTGCAGTAGGAGTTGTGGAGGTGCTGGGAGTGGACTTACTTTGCTGTTGTGCCTGGGACTGTGGTACAGTGCTCCTGATGGTAAGCGTGGCCGGAATGACCGTAGTGAAAGTGTTGGTGGTGGGTCGGACCGGCATGGTCGTACCTGGTCTCACCTGGGCCATTTGAGAGAACACCTGAGGAACTCCAACTGTTGGTTTAACAAACTGGGTACCTGGGGCTTCAAAAAACAAATGAACAAACAAGATAGATCAAGTAATCCAATTCCATTCCTTGCACAGTAATACCTGAGTGCAACCTATTTTCCAACACTGCTGAGCTCTCAACACTCCTGCCAAATTCAGTGGAAGTTTTAGAAGTTGAGCACATTAACTTCCCTTCCCAAGCAGACTAAAACTGAACATGGATGCAGATAGAGCGAAGATTTATTTACAAGTTTTTTTAGGCGGAATTTTCCAAAAGGCTTAAGTAGCTTATGAGCATACATCCCGCCAACTTTCACAGGACTCATAATCCTAGTCACTAGGTCCAACGGAAACTCACGGAAGGATTCTTACGTCAGGACAAGGGTGATCCTACAGTTGCACATTAGTTTGCGATATGAGGCTTTGGACATTCTCTCTGGGGACAGTGAAAGGTCAGTCATCGCTAGCATTGTTGCTTTGTTATAAGGCAGGTGTCCAGTGACCCACAGGTTCTTAGTCTTTCTGATGGTGCATGACACGATCCCGTAGCAGAAGTCAACGTTAGAAAAACCATCCTCAGGGTGAGGCTTGGTTTCCAGGTAGTCAGGGAGCACTAGGATGGCATGGGGAGACTTTGAAAGGAAGGAAACAGGGGTGCTCATGGGCTGGGATCTTGAAATTAAGTTAACTGAGTAGGCTTTTTGGAGAGGCTAGATTATACAGAGCCATACGAGGCAGACATTCCTTCCAGCTGGAAGTCCCCAACTCTTCAAAGTGGTTCATTACGACGATCAAAGGGCCTACTCTCTGCTGCAAAATGACTAGCAGAATTACAGCCACAAATACGGACAAATCTCACCTGCTACAGAACTGAACCCCCCCTCGTTACAGCTACTAGATGCGCAGGTGAAATACACATTTCAAATACTACTTTTTTAACCCTTGCTACTCTAAAAAGGAACATGACAGTGGCTTTGGCTTGTTTCAGTCCTTACCTGGGACGAGGGTGATGGGTCTAACTGTTTGACCTTGCTGTACATTCAGAACAATTCCAACTTGGTTCATTGTGTTTTGTACAGGCCGCACATTCCTCACGGGAAATCCCTGCAGTCAAACAGTACCATTATCATTAACATACTGAGTATATCTGAGGCACTTTCAGTCTGAGCTTTCTACCCTAAAAAAAGAAATAAACAAACTAAAAAAAGCCCCACAGCACTATCACCCACAGATCAATTGAACTATGAGGCCACACTGTTCTCAGCCAGCACTTTACCCAAGAGTAGGGCCACCTTCCTTATTCTCTACAACATTCTGATATACAGCCTCCACTCTCCATCTCTCCTTCCCGAAGCACCTACAGAAGTCTTCTCCCAGATCTTAAACAATTTATAAACCCATATTTGAAGCAGATGTAGTTTCCTGGGATAGAAAAATTTGCAACATGCAAAGACAAGTTTTTAATATTTTTTTTTTTCTTTTTTTTAAAAGCAGGAACTCTGGTAAACATGGACACTTGTTTCGTAGAAGCGCTTCCCCAGGCAAACGCTTAAAGAAGCCAGTGGATATTAAAAAAAATTACCTGCACATTTCACAGGAAGATAAAAACACAGTAGTTAAGTATTCAGCAAGGTCAAATTCACGCAGAGTGGACAGACCCACCTACAGCAGGGAGTCAGGCTGTACTGGTAAGACTACCAGTGAGAGCCAGCGTGAAGTCCCATCAGACCTGCGCTGGCTCCGCAGGACCTGCTGAGGTGTGGAACGTGGCCAACTTTCTCAAGTGAGATTCAACTGCAAAATGACTACGAACACCAGCTATTTCCAAACAAAGCTATTTCTGAATCTACATAAATTAAGAAACAGAAATGCAACAGATTTCAGCTCAAGTGTAACATCCACTAAAGTGCACAAGAAAAACTGAAACAGGCATCCGATTATTTCTTAACAGAACAGTCTTCCATGGATGAGCGCACCAGATCTTCTGTCTCTGCCATCCTGGCTGGAAGGGCACCCACCTGGGTTGTTATGAAGATGGGCTGGCTGGTCACTGGAGAATTCGTGACATGATTGGCATTCTGCATGATCTGTACAGGTCGTAATACTGGCTGAGTTACCATTGTGCCCAGACCTGAGGTCGGGTTCTGGGTAAGGATTAGCGGCTGTCCACTTTGCTGAACGAGAGGATTGCCCGCTGGAAGGAAAACAGACACACAGCAAAAGTCACATTTGTCAGGTAAAAAGGCTGCTGCTTCTCACACACTCTCAGCTGGTAATTTTAGTCTCCAGAATTTGAATGAGTTTTCCAGAGCATGCTCTAGAAGTAAACTTGTGAAACTATCCAACCCTTCTATATATTGATACTCCTATTTAGACTAGGATTTTCCAAGCTGCCTAGGAACTAGGTGTTCAAATCCCTTAGCCTTGAGCAACCTCAGAGACTGATTATTCTGGCTCCCACGTGCCCTTTGAACACAGCCACAGCAGCTAAAGAAAATATTTTTTCTAGTCTCATTAACTATTAAGTAAAAATTCACCTGCTGGAAGATACTGGGAAAACTTATGCTGAACCACTACAACCCCTGGCGTAAGACATGTACCAGAGGTAGAGCCACACTGAAAGGTTCTGAACAGCATCGACAGTCACAGGCTGTCGGGGACACCGGAGTCTGCCGACGAGGGCTTCAATTAACCAGGACCAAGAGGTCACAAGAATCCTGAAATAACTTAAAGTTATCTTCAGCATCCTTGGACAGAAAGAGGACTACAGGACTGAACCTTCACAAAGTGGCAGACAACCTTCAATTTTAGCAAAAGAAAGGGGGGGAAAAAAAAAAGAGATTGAAAACATCTGGATCACACTGAAGTCATGATGCGCATGCAGTCTGTGTCATAGGAATATCTTCTAATGGTTCAAAAGGCTTATTCTCTTGATTCAAAAGTGAAACATCCTGCTTGGAAAAAAAGTTAAGATGGGGAAGAGACAGTAGTTTTACCTGCTAAACTCAACATCCTTAATATCACACAATACACGAAACATTTCACACATGTCCTTTGGTATGAAAGCATGTTCATATAATTGCAAACAACCAGGTTACTGCAGCTTAACAAGACACCACACGTCAGCTGAGACCCACTGGCTGTGCAGGTGCTCCTAGCCAGCTTCATTTGGAAGTAAAACCACTCAGCTTAGAACATCTTCACAGGGTTTTATACTAACATTTCATTTAGTATTTGCTTGTTTGACAGTACCTTGCACTTTACACTAAGCAACAGTAACGTGATTCCTTGCAATTGTGCTGGGGTACCTGTCAGGAGCTCTAACACCGGTGTTACCAACCAGCACACCCAGAGGGATTTCCCTCATGGATTTTCACTGTGCACATCTTCTACAGCCTTACTGCTTATAGATACAGCTGCCTAATAACTCCACCATGAGGTTCTGTCCTCAAACGCACACCATCTTGTGAAGTTTTGACTGCTAACACCCCACGACCACTGCTAGAGTTACCTAACGCTTTCCATCACCTGCAGATGAAAAAGGTATCCTATTGTGTTGTGACCTGCTAACTGAATGGATCAAGTCTTCTACGATGGAGGTCTGCCTCAATGATTTTTTTGTGGCAGGCTGCAACAAGGAGAATTGCTCAGTTGTTAAAGAAAAGCAAACTTTGCCTCTTCTGGTGCCTTTTTTCTCTTGTAGCTCGAGGGCCTTCCATGATCTCTGACTACCCCCAGGAAAATCCACATTAATCAGCTTCTGGTCATCTCAGTTTGCACCAGCCCAGCAGACGCTCACTAGCGGCTGGCTGTGTCCTTCAGTCCAGATCGCGTTTATCCCATTTGTGCTCTCAGATCCACAAGCTCTTACTTGCCAACTGGAGCAGACTTGCAATATTTGCACAGAATGAGGAAATTCAAATCCAGGAATATTGCCCAAGTGCTTCTGGCAACTTGGGGGCTAATGTCACACCAAAACAAAGATGAGAAGAATCTCCCAACTACTGCCAGTGTTTGCTGGCACCTGAGATGAGGAAGGAATTGAGAAGAACAGAAGAGAGGATGAGGGAGGAGGCTATGAAGAAACCTTCCAGTGAAAGATGGGATGAAATGGTCTACAACCACCAAGGCACCGGTTCAGAGAACACAGAACAAACCTTCGCTACCGACAAACACTAACGATGCTCAACAGAACACTTTTGACATCATTCCCCTTCAGTGGCCAGCCTCCTGGAGGACGGACACAACTCTGCTCCTACGCACGGCATCAGCTCGAGCCCATGCCGTGGATCCAGCTATGAGCTAACCGTAAAGGTCGGCTACTGCAGTTTTCATACACCCGCTGACAACGCCAACTTGAACTCAGGGCCAGACATCATGTTTCCCACAGAAATCCGCCTCACTGCGCACAGCGTGGGTGACAGTCAGGGAACAAACCAAAGTTATGCAGGAGACGAGGTGATGTCTGTACACGCCTGACTCTTGCACTGTAAACGATGGAAATATGACAGGAGCAAGGGACCATTGAGGAGAGGGGTGTTTCGGTACCTAAGGCTGTTGACTATCATCTGGAAAAAAACCTGAATCTTATCCCATTAAGCAGTTTAGCAAAAAAAAAAAAAAAAAACTTACGTCATGGGGGAAGGGAAGACATTTAAAAAAAAAAAATTAAAAAAAAAAAAAAAACAACCAAAAAATATTTCCAACCCAACTCCAAAAATGAGGACACTGAATTGGGCTTCAATCCCTTCTTCCTCTACACCGCTCTTCCTCGCAAAGCTTAGTTTATTCATATATTCTCATTTATGCACTACTCAAACTGTAGTGAGGAACAACACAGAAATTCTCACAAGGAATACATCCAGGTTTTAGTAGTGTGCAGTTGCAGGGGGGAGAAGGGGGGGGGGGGAAGGGGAAGATGAAAAGTTTTTAATAGTTCCCCGTTTGGCCAGCCACACTGATCCTATGCGCTGAATGAGGCAGAAGCCCTGTGGAAAAAACAGTATGTTATTGTGTAAAGACTCTGTTAAAACTATACACAAACAAATGGGAGCAAGTTATGACTGTAGAGTAAGCACAGAGATAGGAATCCTCCAAAATACCACCATCATCGCCCAAATAAAGAAGTATTCCGTGCAGCGGTGCTGAAAGTCCCTAAGGGGTCTTCTTCAAATCCTTCCTCAAGGGGGACAAAGAGGTCTGTGGAATAAACGTTGGTGCAACGGCCCAAACCAGCCAGGTTAGAAGAGTTACTTTTTCTACATGAACCCGAGTTCTTTGAGACACTGTGTTCACGCTTTTTCTTATTTTTTCAGGGCATGTACTGCGTCTTATGCACCAGCCTAGAAAGATGAGGTTGCATGCAGTTCAGGGAAGCGAAAAGGAAAAAATAAGTTCCTCAGTCCCACTGCTACTATAATCCCTGTCTCGAGGGCAGAGGGCTTCCAAATCGGCAGAGGGAGGCCTGGTAAGGAAGCCCCACAGGAATCTTCCCACTGCAGATTTGCAGCACCGTATGACACGAGTCTGACAGAATACCCAGGTTGTTTCAGGGCTACAAAATCATCCCACATCACCGAAACCGCTGATGTTAGAGGAAAGGGTTGCCGTACCCGAATAGCGACTGTTGCCTTTGTAACTCCTTGTAAATCCAGGAAAAGACTCGCTGCATGCCAAATGTTCTGACCCACAGCCAAAGCAGCTTCTTTTAATGGAAGATGCTTTACACTGACAGTCTTGATGCTGCCTGGCTGGCAATCCTCAGGGCATACGATCCAAATGTTTTCATGAAGATTATACTAGGCAGAAACAGTAGGGTGATGGAAGACTACCTCAGAAGGTTCAGATCCAAGCCACACAACTGCATCTTGCCTCGCTTTTTCAAGCGCCTTAGACAGTGGGGGGGAAACCGCTGGAAAACAGACACCATCCCACTTCCAGAGCATGGGGAAAAACCAAAAGCATCAATCAGCAAACATAACCTCAAACCGAGGCAGAGGATGAAGATGCTGCGATACCATGAAGGCTGGCAGCCTACCTTGGACCAATTTCTTCTTTATGATCAAAACCAATGAGGACAAACCCACCACTGTCTGAACTCTGTGCATGCTGCCTCCAGTCCCAAGTGAAAAAGAGGACGTGCTTCTAGCCTTTGCTGTTTTATAAAGCGAGCTCTCTGAAGATGAACAGGAAAAAGAAGGAAGGAGTGAATAAGAACTACAGACAAGTAGACTGGATTTGCAACCTTTAAAAAATTTCAGAGAGGTAATCCCTTCACAATACAAAAAAAATAAGGTGATTATCAAAGAAAAGACAGAGAAGTTGAGGAAAAAAAGAAAAAAACCCCAAACTTTGGATAGTTCTACCAGGTTCTAATCATTTACATCCCACCCAGTATCTGATGAAGGCCCAAATCCAGAGCATCAGCAGATCATTTTCTCCTCCTCAGCATCTTGAGGATCTCACTTGGCTAATAAGGAGCACACAGTCATCCCCAAACCTTTCAAGGAGCGAAGACCTTGCCAAATGTTCAAAGTCTGTGACTGCAAACAAGAGATCTTACATTGCCACTGGAACTTCCATGAAGATCCTGAAGTCTGAAGCTATGGTGACCTTGTGGTTAGTACAGAGGCCACTGTGCAATCTCAAACAGAGTGTTGACAGTCAGGCTTCCAACTCCTTCTGGCACTCCTTTGCAATTCACAAATAACCTGGGAAGACTTGTACTAGTTTAACAAACAAAAGACGACTTTGGGTTTAAGTCCATTTTAAAGCAGAGACCAGCTGACAAAGATCTTCCGATCAAGTCAGTCCAATGATTTTGACTCTTTCTCTCAGTGTGGACTTGGCAGGTCCCTGCCACGTTGCTGTCTCCTGAAATGCCACGATTACTAGACAAAACAGCAGAAGCATATAGAAATACTCGTAATTCCTTACCAGAAACTGCAGGTTCTTTTCAATGTGGCCGGGATGGACATAGTTGTATGCCTAATTTTTTTTTTTTTTTAAACTGTTTTTTTTCCCCAGGCTTTGGTAGACTTTCATAAGTGAGAATGACAAGCCTTCTGCAGTACCATGTCCAAGAGCGTGCAGTACTTCTCTTAGATTGTTTCCAAGGAGGTTTGTAAGGTTTCCACAGGTCCTGGAGCACTTTAAACTCACCGGTCAAGACAGATGTGCATAGATTCACTACTTCATCTAGGGAGAATGAGGAGACCATGGCAGAAATCAGCTGCTGGGAAAGACCAAATTATGCTCTTCTCTCTTCTCCTCCTGCCTCTCAAGTGTATGCTTTTCCAAGTAGCTTGCTGGAAATGGCTTAATTTGCTTCTTGGAGGAGAGCGATTTAGACCTACGTGCCAGTTGATGAAGCAAGCCTCCTGAACAGCCCATTTTGTCCAGTGATCCTTGCAAATCCTAGGCCTCTTTCTACACTTCTTGAACTCCTCCTTGACTTCCAGTATGCTGCCAGGAAGGCAGAATGTTGACATGTAAACGAGGAGTTTCTTTAACCTCTCTCTCAGCTAAGCACAGCAGAGGTGCTCTCCTCTAAAGGAGAAGCCGCTCTGGTCGGATGTGCCCTGCGTGCTCACAGAGGAGGCTGGACCAACAAAGCCTCTTTAATCTGATACTCCAGAAACCCCATACGGATGATCTGCACTTCACAACCGCGTGACCTTCCTAGAGAAGAACCTTAGTGCCAAGCCCATCAATACATTACTCTGCAGTGTGAGCAACCGAAGTGCAGAGACGGGGACCTCAAATGTAGAGCACACCATGCCATTGCTAAGGAGGCCATCAGGGCCAAGGCTCCTACCACTGACACAATCCACATCAAGATCAGTGATAAACGGTTAGGACTGGTGTCAGCACATCGTGATCTAGAGGTTACCATACAGGAAGGCTCCAAATTCAACACTTGGGCCTCAATAACGATCCTCTCAGTCTTACTAAGGGTAGACTAATAAGCCTGGGATGATTCAATTCCTTGACAACTTTGTTCTCCAATGAATGGCCCTTGGCACCCAGCACCGATAGCCAAGGGGTGAAAAGGAGCCACACAGGGACACACGTTAAGGCTTTAATGGCAGGCGATTTGGGCATCAAGTGGAGTCAGCTCACCAGGGCACTCCCTGAGAAATAAGGCTTTACTGGGGGCTGGGGAAAGACACTTGCAGGTACCTGAGGAACCTCCCATCATCCTTAGGAGAAGTAAGTTCAGGGGCTCCTGTGCTCTCTGAATCCATCCCCAGAAAGTACGGCAGGTCGAGCACTGCTCCAAGAGATACCCTTCAAGACACAGGAAGCACAGCTAAGAGAAGCTTCTGCCGTACCACCACTCCCTAGATGACAGGCTAGCTGAGCTTGATGTAAACAAACACATAATTTTTGTCAACAAGTGTAAGAGAGAAAAATTATACTGTTACATGTGGTTTAGGGGAGAGAGGGATCAGAGGGCAGTACGCAGAGTGAGCATGCACTGCACGTGTCCTGACACACTGACACAGGCGGTAATTTAAACCAGACTAAGTTCTCTCACTTCCCATCCTAACCGGACTTAACCATACACTGTTACGCATTTGCTGTCTATTAAATATAAGTGCCATATTTTCTTCTATAGTTTCTATATTTTCAGGACAAAAAGCACTTTGCGATTCTTGGGGTGGAAAGAGTTATAGGGATGTAAGTTATATGTTTATCTGATGGTGGAATTATGAAAAAGAAGTCAAGCTGTCAGGCTAATGTGCCGCATGGCGCCCAGCTCATTTTCTTGCCAACACCACCAGTGCTTTTTTGGATACAAGGACTCTGTGGAACGGACAGACATACACATTATACCAGCTAGCTGTGCACCTATATGTAATATAAGAAAGAACTGGTTTGACTGGTATACAGGTATAGCTAAAAGCAATCAAAAGAAATTAAAATAATAATAAAAAAAAATTAGGCCGAGCGTCACTTCAAATATATTTAGCTTTCAGTAATTTTTCCTTTTATGTCCCAGTAATTTGAGACATTTTAAAACTAATCTGCGGCGAAAAATTTGGGTCCAGCAGAAAGCTGGAAAAAGATAAGCTAAAAGATATTTCCATCTTTTGCTTGGAAATCCCGTTTCTTGACTTTTGGTCATGGGGTCATTTCTATCTAGTCCAGCATGCGCTTCTGCTCTCTCCACTCAAAGGAGAACCGGTGGTTTGTGCACATCAGTGTTAAGAAGTACAATACACCTCATGAGAAATTCAAGTACATGTTTGTTAACATACGGTCTTGAGAGTTAGATATTACCAACATGGATGGTGTTATTTAAGAAGAGGATAAATTTTAGGTCTCCAGGCTTGCTCATAAGTGAATTACATCCTGGAGGGGAAAAAACCAAAACAAAATTCAACAAAACCTTACACTGGGAGAACGGATAGATTTAATGGGTCTTTTTCAGCCCTAGCTTGTAAGTCGTTTTAATTAATGTAAAACAAAATGCAAGACGACAGCCATGAGCGTAAAAAACAGATTGCTGAAAGCTGGGATGACTCCAGACACGGCTCATTTCGTGAGCGTTCCACACAGTCACAACTTAAACTGGGATGTGACCCTCAGTTACTGGGCCAGCAGAGTCTGTGGGGACTGAAGAGGTGGCAGATGTCCCCGTGGCACTTCGCCACTCAAAATCCTCGCTGGCATCAAGCCAAAAAGGATTCCCTGCAAGTCCAAGTCATGTCATACGAGCCAGTAGGGACTCGACAAATACAATACTCGGGAAGGAAAAGGCGGTGCTGTAGGCTGAGAAGTGTTGTTTGTTTGTATTGGTCCTGAAGCCAAGGGGCCGAGCTATCCTCTGCTGCGTCAATGCCATCAAGAGGAGAATTTATTCCACCATAAAAACTGAAGTGCTCCAGAGCTATGCAAAACCAGGCATGTTTTCATATTTTTTTCACCTAACAGCATCCATCCCAAAGCATTTAGAAGTCTCCCACTCAATGAAGGAGAAAGGCCAGGCGATGGCGAGCGGGAACACACAGCACTACCAATGGCACGTTCCTCACCCCATACAGAGGTTGTTTCCATTCCAGCGGACCAAAAAAAACACAAGTATAACCCACACTACCCTGAAAGACACAGCCCCTAACTGTGATGTTGAATACTTCGATGTTGAATACTTTGTTTCGACAATGCTAACAGACCTGACCAAGCTGCCAAGTCATAAATTCTGCCGATTTGGAGAGTAACTGTGTCTTGCGGCTGTAAAGGTCATTCCCCTCCCGTCTCTCTTCCAAAGCAGACCAACGCGCACCTCTGAGATCTTCAGAGTTTTTTGGCACTCTAAGAGCAGTTCTCTGATCAAACATTACTCAAGAAATTCTACAAATCCTCCTGAACACGCAGCCTGGCCCTGTGGGGCAGAAAGAGATCCCGACAGGAGGTAGTACCGCAGCTTGGGAAGAGGGCAAACCCAGCGTGGCTCCAGCAGCGGTACAAGACGCCAACAGAACATCTGGCAGGGCAATTCCTGCACGCAGGCAGCCCAGCAGACTGCACTCAACGCTCACGTCACTTCCATAGCGGTAATTTACGATTAGATGACAAACTACAAGAGATACACAAAAGAAAAAGGACTATGGAAAGTGACAGATGGAGTCACCCTGAGTAACATCCCTACCTGACTTCAGTTCTTAACCTGTGGAGTAAAATCTGAAGGTTTTACTTCCCCAACAGCTACCACCAAGTCTGTTTGCAAAGCAGAATAAAGGAATAAGCATATAAAAGATGACGATCTTAGGTAGCTATGCCTACGATTCCATTCCTCTAGTACAGACTAGAGTGATTAATGTCTCGAAACATAATACTGGCTTTTCAGGAAAGGATTCTCCAAAGCCTGCAAGGAACCAAGCCATTAGGAAAACTGGTCTGTGTCCCTCTGAACCGTATCACACACACTAAAAAAAAGTATTTCTAGCTAGCCTACAGCAGCAGTGTGCAGCAATCCTAAACCTCGAACGCTCCCGCAGCCCAGAGAGAATGCCGGACATAATCAGACCTGCAGCAAGGGACTGAGAAAGGAAGACAAAACCATTACAATTTGTCTTCTTTTCCAACCTTCTTCGCTACATTTCAAGTCACATGCTAGAGCTCTGGATTAGTTTTCAGAGCTTATCACGGCTCTTATTTTTGAGACAAACAAATAAACAATAAATAAAGGAACAAAGAAGAAAGTTTCTCAGACTGTCGTGATCTGCACAATCCTTTCAAATTTAAGATGTGGCAAAGGCCTCTCCAAATTAGATTCCTGTACAAATCCACCAGTTTTCATGGGATCTGGGAATCACTTGGAGAAAAGATCTTATGGGGGCATGTTTGAACTTGTCAGAGAGTATACAAATATTTTACTGATAAATATATTGCTTTTAGCAGATTATTTTTTTAGTAGCCGCACTCCTCTTTTTTTTGCTGTTGATTTATAGCATAGTGATATCACCAAGCCTTTATTAATTTCTTGTAATTGATTTAGAACATGTCTCAAATTAGTTTTATTAGTGAAGCTATGAAATGTTCATCACAAATGCATACTATGTAGTGACACCTAACACATTTGGAGTTCAAGATACTTTTAAGACACTCCCAACAAAGATACCAGTTTCAAATAACATATAGCACCTTTCTCATTACTGGTGTGTCTGATGAAATTTTACTGAAAACAATGCAATGACGTTTAGGTGAGTTTGACGAACATATTTTTACAGCTCCTTAATCCCAAAGAATCCTAAACCCACTTTATATTTCAGTATATTAAGTTATGCAGAGAGATTGCTTAAGCTATCTCTGAAATGAAGCATGACCACCCTTTAATAGCAAAAAAACCCAGAATTATTCACCTTGGAATTTGGCCAACACCAGTTTAACATATCTACTCTTGCAAAATGCATCACGGTGCACCAGAGTGACCCTGAGTATTCACAACCTTCATTTTCTATCTTACCTGGAAGATAATACTACCAATGGTAATTTCCACTCATGTGCAAGGACACTGGATTCACTCCCAAATCAAAGAGAACCAGCTGCTACTCCCTGTAGTCCCTGCAAGGTTTAGCACAACTCCCATCCAAATTCTGCCCTGACACCTCCCTGTTCAGCCTGTGGAATCTGTACCTGACAGCATGACTGCAAACGAGCCTCTGCACCCCAAACCGCTCTAAACACTGACGGCATTTCTGCTTACCATTCCTGTTCACAAATATTGTCATTAGTGTCTTCTTAGCACTGTCACTATTCTGAGCCGCACTGCTACGGACTGAGGAGGCTGCAGAGAGATTAGCACCTACGGATGCATGGGCAACAGCTGGCAGAGGGGCAGAAACAGGTTGCAGGGTCACTGAAACTGCTAGAAAGGAATTGTATAATTGTATTTAGGAAAAAAAATAAAAATAGACCAAGCACAATTTGTTTGCAGAGACACCGTACTAGCACGCCGCTTGACTGTACTGCCATACTATCGCACTAGGTGAAATTTTTAGCTTCGTACAATAGTCCGTACTCACATCCAGCTTCTTTAGCTCTGTATTTTCTACCAAATGGCACAAGCAAGACAAATTCAACTTACTCAAGACCACTGTTAGTTTTACGTCCATTCCAACCCATCTATGACTGAAATCACTTTCTCCTCCCAGTCACCCTCCTACCTCGACATCTCTACGTACCATTCAAAGTGAGCCCCTTCTGAATCCAGCCTGGTGGGAAGGCCGGAGGAAGCAGGTGACCGCAGACAGCGGTAGAAGCATACCCTTCCCTAAACAGGGACAGCCTCGTTCTACTCACTTCAACTATCAACCCGCCTTCCAAAGCCCTGGGTGTTCAACGCTTCCACAACACCCTGTGTTAACCACCAGTGAAGTGGAACAGCTCCTGCCGAGGAGTTAGCAGCACTGCCTACCAAGAATGCTTCCGCAGCACTTCACACTAGGATCAGAGTTTAGGATCCCAGCAGCCAGAAACGCGAGATGTGTTGAACCACCACTGTTAGTTATCCCTGACCCATGACAGTATCTCTATTCCAGATATTAAGCTACTGCTTTGCTTGATCTTGACCAAGAAAAAGTAATTGAAATGGCTGAACAAAAGCCTAACATTAAACGTGCCAGTCTGCTTCACCCACGCACATAACTGGCGTAAGAATTCTGTTTTCCACACACCAGACTCAAGTGTTTGGCAAGAACCAAAGGGACAGTCAATAAAGGTTTTCTTATTGTAGACGTGTTTAATTTACTCCCAAATCGTGAAATGCTCATCATCAAGGTTTAATTTGTGTAAGATCGGTGTATGCACAATGGCCCAGCTGACTGCGTCGATACCAACAGAAATCAACAATCAGAGAGCACCATCCTTGTATCTTTACTGAGTTCAGGTTCCATTACAAATTGAATGATAACATAGCGTCTGAAAGACACAAAGCCTCACATCTGGCAATTATTGCTTTTTGTGAGTCAAAATTTCCCACAACTTGAGACAACTAGTGGATAACAACACACTCTGACCTGCACATTAAATGCAAACTCTGAACAAAGTTACGCACCTTTCCATTTGCAGAAAACAGGTGAAAAAACCCAAACAAAAAAAAAAACCCGCAAGTGAAACTGATTATATCAAATCATGGGTTAGATAAGTAATAAGTTAGTTTTAATCTCACTAGCTTGACTACGTAAGTCACAGGAAATACAATTCGCCAATCGAATACCTGACTTCCTCACTCATTTCAAAACTGCCAGAAGAATCCAAAGTTAGTCATGACTGAATGCGGATATGTACTAACACACCTTGTAAAAGAAAAAGCATCACCTTCTATGTAAATTATCAATTCTTTACTGTTAAGAAACCACTACGTTGGCTGTAGAACACGAATAACTCAGCCAAAGTTTCCTTCTCATTTTTCAAACAGGCCCACCCTTTCCAACACCTGCAAAAATCTTGCTTCTCTTGCACAGAGAAAAAAGCTGTTTCTTGCCTCATAACCTACTTATTCACAGGACACCTGGCTCGTGCAGCACCACCATCACGTCAGCTCTCCCCAGCACTCAAAAGCTCTGCTCACAACGAGAGAAACTGAAGTTTGTTACATTACTCGTTAACAGGTTTTTTTAGCTATCAAGTCAGACTACTTACTGGATAGGATGTAACCAATCACTGCCATTTCCCTTTAAATTTTAACACCAATAACAGGAATAATTCTAGACTAAAATAGTTAATTACCTGTAGCAGTTTTATCAACTGAATTATAATCCTCAACAACAGAATCTTCAATCACATCACTGATTTTCTGCCATGGCTCCAGCTCCTCCTCCTCACATTCCATGAAAAGGTCTGTGTCTGCCATCCTGCAAAGGGAAAAGAAGAGAAACCTTTAAGTGAAAACTGTTTTGTCAGGCAGCAAAAGTCTCGTTATAAGAAAAATTCTAATGCCAGAAATAAGAACACTGTTTTTATTTCCCAGTATTCCAAAGGAAAAAAAAAAAAAAAAAAAAATCAGTCGCATATTTTCTGGTTCTTACTTAGTTCTCTGGTCATAGAGCTGACTCCACATCCTACTTTAATAGGCTGTGCTTCCTTTTCAGATAAATCTGTGAAGTTGGTGCTGAAAAGCCCTGGTTTTGCCTCTCCTGTATAAGAAAGCCAACCTAACAGCTTCAAAATCAGGAGTCAACACCCCAAAACTCCACTACCTTTAAATAAATGAGTAACTGTGACTGAAAGAAGGAAGAACCATGTTTTTTGTTCTGTTCGTGGTTTTGAATATTCTAGGACTACTGCCAACACATGACAAAGATAGAATATCCAAGCTTAAAGGAGTAGAAAATGCATGTGCAAATGTGTGAACAGTCCTCGGCTAACCTCAGCCGACCCCTCCGATCAAACCCGCGTGTACCCAAACCCCAGCACACTCCCACAGCCCCAGCTCCTAATGCTCCTCGTAGCAGGGAATCCAACAGGCAAGCAGGAACTCGTTCAAAGAAAAAAAGTAAAGGGATTTTCTGCAATTAGATCCATAGTTATTGTCTTTCAACTCAAACGAATGTTCTCTTGATGGCCGGAGTAAAGTACCCCATTTACCTTTTCTGCACTACTCATTACTGGGTATAACCGTTACCACATTTATTTACAGAAAAGCCACAACAGACAATTCCAGCCTGTTTCGTCTCTCCTCATGAATAAGACTCGTTCTTGCCACCAATCTCTAAAACTTTTATTTCGGCTACATCTTTGTGAGACATAAGAAAGCAGAAATAAAGGCAATTACACACGCAGAGGGTGTACCACTGCTAATACGACAACATTATAACGCAATTTGCAGTGCTACTTTCTGCTGCACTGTTTGCAAATCTTCCCACGTTGTTTGCTTTTTTGAGCACCACTGCACACAGAACACAAGTTTTTACGGATCTGCCTATGGCAAAAGTCAAGTATTTTCTCCTCGGACTGCACCTAATCTAGACCTCAATGATGTATATATATGTATGTGTTTAAAGTTAAGAGTTCAATTAAACATTCAGACAATCAAGCCAGAATTAAAACCAAGATGATTTACAACTATCAACAGTCTCAAGCGTCCTACAGGAGATCTCTTCTCAGAAGGTGGGAGAGCTGCCATCGAAGGTCTCCAAAAAGCTGGTTTTCACTAGTATTACTGAGGTCTAATCAATAGACACACATTTCCAATCACCCTTCGACAACTTACAAGCCATTAAGCCAAGCTGCTGAAAGGAGCTTTCTCCCAGACCATCTTTGCATTGTTTCAGGATTTGGCTGTTGCTAAACTTCACTTATAAACGATGCTTATGCAAACTTCTAATTCTCCTTAATAATACATTTAGGAGTCTTTAACCAATATGACTAATTCTAGAAGTTGCAGTTTTAAAGGAAATAAGGATTATTACAGGAAACAAGGCCTGACAAAACCTAAATTTCCTAATTGTCGTGGTTTAACCCCAGCCAGCAACTAGGGCTACGCAGCCATTCACTCACGTGTCCCCCAGTAGAGGAGGGAGAAGAGGCAGGAAAAAAAGCCTTGTGGGTTGAAATAAAGACAGTTTAATCGAACAGTAACAGAAGAGGAAAACAGTAACAAAGGCAAAAGAATATATGAAATAAAGCGATGCAATGCAACTGCTCACCACCCGATGCTCAGCTGCCCAGCCCGTCCCGAGAAGCGATCACAGATCCCTGCCCGCTGGTCGACCCCCATTTATATACCAGGCATGGCGTCCGTGGTAGGGAATATCGCTTTGGCCAGCTTGTCCTGTCCTGTGCTCCCCCTCCGCTTCTACGGAAAGCTGAGAAAGTCCTTGACTGAACATAAACATTACTTAGCAACAACTAAACTGTATGTGTTATCAATGTTTTTCTCATACTAAATCCAAACCACAGCAGCTACTAGGAAGAAAATTAACTCTCGCAGCTGAAATCAGGATACTGATTTCCCACCTGGGAATCAATTTTTTCCCTCTACTATCAGCCTCCAGAAAGGATGGTGAGCAGAACAAGTGGCAGTTCTGGACTGTAAGTGAATGGGAATCAAGCTGCCTAGAAGGGATTTTGCTCTTCTTGATTACATTTCGGTAGCAAAAGAGACTGTTATGATTGCATTTCGTATTCTCTACTACCATTTGACAGCCACAAAAATCTGATAAGAAATGTTCTGAGACAAACTGGCCAAAATAAACAGCTTCTAACAGGGGACAAGCAAGAAAATAATCCAACTCATGTGCAGACAATGTGTGTTTTCAATAGCCACAGAAAACAGCGATGACCAGGAGGCTTAAACACAGAATAACATTTATTAGCTTGCTGTTGAAGAACGAGAAGAGACGTAGCTTTAAAATATAAGCTGGATTAAGTAACCACAGAGCAATTAAATTCTAAGTCTTATATCATTAAGTTATGTCTACCCTTCCTATCCTAACAGTGTCATAGCTCCAGCCAAACAAATGCTGAAGCTGCTATAAACTTCAGTTTGTAAATCACTCTAAAGCTAGGGTTTACAAGAGTAAGAGTAAAGACTGTGGGGGCGGCTGCTTTGTGCAAACGCAATCTTTAATTTTTATTTGTGTTGTGCCACACTGGCTGTAAAATGCGAAAGCATGATCATCAGGAATCTCCTGCAATACAACACGAAGCCAAAACAAAATTTTGACAAATGCTGAAGTAGGTGACTTAATCAGGTAAGCCTCAAAAAAGTAAGAATCCTAAAAACTTGTTAAATGTTTGCCAAATTCAAACTGCCAGCACTTTTTTTGGAGCAACACATACTGTTGTTTTCCCCTAGATACAAAACAGCCTCTCAGACTCCCATTTTTCTGTTGTATTTGTCTACAAAGGCTTCACAGAGCTTATACTGCAATGTTGTCATCGCATGATGGTGTTTTACTAAGAAATACTCATTTTAGTTTTATGCTTGGTTATACTAATACAAGTAATTCTCACTTCCCAATTATGCTTTTGAAGCACAGTAATATTCATTTTAAGAATAATATACAGAATGATGTTTAGAGGAAGCCCATCACACCTCTCGTGTTCGGTGGCTGATCGTCTTTTGTTCCCCACTTCCTCAACATTCATATCGACAAAAGAGCAAAAGCCGTTTGTCTGGCCCCGCACACAGTTCTGAGCAGCGAGTCCTGCCATCGCTCCTGTGAGGATACAGAGCAGGAGCACTTTTAACGGAACTGGTTTATGCCTATTCACACACACTGCCAATTTGAAATTTTTATTTAACATAGTTATCGCCATGCCTCACAATTTTGTGTATGACAGGGCAGAATCTTAAATAATACAGTAAATGAAAACATTTCTGTAAAATTTCACTTTTGATCTCTATGAAATTGGATTTGCCCTTCCTTTATGAAGGCCTTTAAAAGAAGACAAAAAGTCCCCAAAGTCCAAACCAACTCACAATTAACTTCCTCCTACCAAGACTGCCTCCTTCATCTGTTCGGGGATTTGGAGGGACCTAAAAACATCGCCGAAAAGGAGGGCATCCATGGGCTCGTTCAGCCACCAGGAAAAACTCTTGTTAGAGAAATATTATCTAGTAGCATGATTTTACAAAGAAAGTATAAAGAATCCCGTTTCTCTGAACACAGGTAGAACAAGAGGTAATTTCTTTTCTCACTGTCTCAAGTCCTTCTTAGTCAGCTTTTAACCTAAAAAGCACTCTTTCAGAAACTTTAAATGACCTTGCCTCTTCCAGCTGTTCCCCAAGCGCCCCACTCTGGTATTCTGTCCAGAGATGTAAGCACATCTCCAGAGCTGTTTTCTCCTCGCTCTTATCACTCCTTGCCAGCAGGCATTCCGAGCTGAGAAAAATCCAGGAACAGCTCGGGCTCGCCAGCTCGGCCCCTGGGTCCACCAGCAAGTTCCCAGCAAGCAAAGGGACATTTAATGGTTCCTCATGCAAAATGACGAGGCTGTGCTGTAACACCACCTGGAGTGTAATGCTGAGATAGACTTAAACCAATTAGAGAGTCCAAAAGAGAGCTACAAAATGTGATCTTCAAGAAAAGACGGAATGACCTGGAGTTGGTTCAAATCTATAGAGGAGATTCCCGAAGCGCAATAATCTTCAGATGGGTAAAAGGAAAGCGGAAGGAAGCGGTCTGTTCTCCACATCTGTGACAGAAACCAGAAATGAAGGGCTCAAATTGAAGAACAGGAGATTCCAACTTAAGACACCAAAACACCTGCTAGGAGTAAAGGTGAAGCACTGCAACAGGCTGCCCGGGGAACTCATGAGAGTTCCAGTTCCTGATGCCCCTGGGAACAAGCAGATCTGCAAGATGGTGCAAGGGAGGCAAGGCGGATCAAATGTCTTGCCAGGGACATTTCAGGCTCTTTTTTTCTACAGTATTGTGTAATTCATGAACTAAATATGTATTAGCAGGTATTTTTGCACTGCTATGGAACAGCAAGTATACTTTAGCTGTTGACACTGAGGCTTTTGCTACAGGAAGCGATTAAATACTCCTATAACAGTTAACTCTCTTCATCTTGTTGAATACACAAAACATTACTAATAAACATAGCACATAAACCAAGTTACCCCAACTTAACACATCCAAATTCCTGCTCATAAATATTCTATAAAGCAGTAGTTCTTAAATGTGCCCATTGACCTTCTCGCAGAAAAATATACCTAAAACTAGTCTTAGCAAAATTTCTTGTAATCAACGAGACAAAATAGCCAACTGATTAAAATAAATCAAGTCTCTTACTTGTCAAATAAAATTGCATTAGTATATTAAAAAAACCCAAATTAAACAGTATGGTAATAATCCTAATATACAATTAAGCAAGTGTATTACATTAAGCCTGAAAAAGCTCGCATTCTCCATAGCGCCCATTACCCGCATGCTTCAAAGACATTACCAGCGTCTTCATTTACATAAAACCTGCAGTGTGTAAAAAATGTTATTAACCTTATCTCAAAGGTGGGAAACAGAGTTCAGTGAAATTAAGTGACTTGCCAAAGATTCTACTAACAGTGCGTGGCTTAGAAATAAAACTCCAGGCCCAGCCCTTGTTCACATCATTGAACAAACTCAAACTTCCTCCTGTTCTGTTAAAAAAAAAAAAAAGAGACGACAAAA
>VYXH01012699.1:117364-149305 GCA_013397275.1 Burhinus bistriatus
CCGTTGGCCCTTGGGGTAGGTGGGCTCCGGCCAAAATCGCCCACCTGTCGCAGGCGGCGGCTTCGGCTTTGCCGCTGTCTTTGGAATTTGCCGCCTGTGGTAGCGCTCATCGTCTCAGAGCCACCGGGCGCCATCGGTTGGCTGGATGGCGAGGATTCAGTGCTACCATCTACAGGTGTAGGGATAATTAGGTTGCGGATGTTGTAATTAGCTCTTGATGTCTTAACCACAAAGTTATTTTGGTGGCTAGCAGTGTTGTCAAGAGTCAAGCCTGCCGCCTTTCCCCAGTAGCCTTTAGTTTTCTTGGGGAAGGTGAGGAGAACTGAGGGGGTTACCGGGCTGAAACCCGCCATCCATGAAAAGTAACGTGTGCGCTAGCTAGTGACGTTCCTGCAATTCCAACACGCTTTGGTGGCTGTGTCTCCAAACAATCAGAAGATACGTTTAGTGATGAAAGAGACCTCCGAGGTCCAAAAATTGTTAGAGGCCTTTTGGATGAAACTATTACTTATCTTTCTGGTTTATGTCCCTTCTGTGAGACTCGCATCAAAAGTTGGCACAGGTTCCATCCCTCGGGGACGGCTTCAAGGGGGAAGCCAGGGATTCAACCGCCGTAAACTTCTCCACAGCTTCTGTGGAGGTTTCCTGGAAGTCCGGTGGGCACGGCGGTACAGACCGAGGTCAGGAGCTGTCCCCCCAGGTGTGAGGGCTTTTCTTAGGTGGATACTTAAGCCTATGTGTAACTTTATGTATTTAAACGAGCCAAACACAATCAACGCAGCTACGTAAGGGCTTAAAATTGTGCATTTGCTTCAGTACGTTGCTGGATTGGTGCCATCTAAGTTTCCTGCACTGTCAAGCCAGCATATCATCAGTGACTACATTTCTCCCTAGCATAAATTCAGACGTTTTATGTCTTTAGTAGTGAAGTTATTATTGTGATTATATATTTAATGATGAACTTACTATTGTAAATAATTTAGGAATGATAGAACATACAGCTTTTAACTGTGGACAGTACAGACCAAATACTGAAGACAGTATGATTAAAACAGATAATGCATGCTTTTTATTAATAGTTTACTTTTTAGCAAAAATATAACTATATATTTTATAACTGTTAACATTTATGTCTTCAGCCTACTTTGAAATGTTGTTTTATTTATTTGTCTTAAAACACTTTTATGAATTTGGTAAGTAGTGTGCTTCCCAAATGGACCCCCTTGCTGTGATACCCATGTGTTGCTAGAATGTGATTTACTCTTCTGTGGTTCATTAAACAAGCACATTAATTTTCTTCTGATGGTCTTCATGTTACCAGTCATTCTTCCTGGTTTACACAATGCGCCAGGCTACTTCACCTCATGCTGGAGGGAAGTGTTTTCATTTAACTGTCTATCTGTCACCTATAAATCATATACAGACGCAATACAAAGGGCCGCTTTCTCTTCTGTGGTTATGCCACTGATAATAATAACAAACATCATTATCGCTAGCTATGCATTTGTATTCCTGATTGTGCTTCAGAGCCTCTGCCTTAGATGAAGCATTATTTGGTTGTTTAATATAATAATAGCAATTTTCATTTGCTTTTTCAAAAAAAAGATAATCTGGAAGCAGAAGCTATGACTAAAAAGTGATTTTTTCCTTAAATGAAGGGGAAAACCGCCAGCCGCACTGGCATTGCTAGCCATGGGAAAAATTAAGTTTGTAAATGGAATTCAGATGTCCATAGCAGCAAGGATTTACCAACAAAGTTTTATATTACTGACTGATGACTAATGATTGTGTTTACCGCTGAAAAAATTATCATCTGCTAATCCCAAACTTGATTTCTTCCTTCCTTGCAGGTGCAATGTTTCTAGACCTAAGGTAAGAAGCAAAGTTTTAAAAAAAAAAAAAAGAAAAAAAGGAGCCATAAAAATTCAGCAGGGTGGCTTTGTCTTTATCCAGTATATGTTCTGCAGATACCGAATTCAAATGAAATTAATGACAGGGAGAATGCAGCTATTTTAAATCTCACCCCCATTGGCGAGTTAGTTTTCATTTTTGCCATGTCCAGCTGGAACAGAAGGAAAGCCCTCTGTTTGGGGAGTGTGGTAGAATGAGAAATTTTTAGTTGCTATTGAAATGCATAAATTCACAAGGGTAGCAAGATAGGAGTCTGACATGCTTGCTCCAAAAAGAAAATTCCTATTTCTTTAGGAATAAAAATAATTGTGAATTATATACATTTTAAAACACAGCGCACAGGTGGACTTTTGTGTTTCATCCTATAAATACCAACTGTATGTGCATTTGGGGCAGTCTAGGAGATCTGGTGGACCGCAGGTGTCAACAGTGACGATCAGCGGCTGAAAGAAGCAGGCAACTAACAAGTCTTGAAGTAGAAATAAGGCAAATACCTGCAAAGACACCAAACAGGTATTTTCCTCAGGGCTTATTCACCCAAGAGAAACAAGCCACATTGAGAACAGCGTGCACGAACCAACCTAAGCATGACAGTCAAGCAGGTCCAGCTGTGCATCTCAACCGAACAAACACTAAAACCTTTTCCTAATCTAATGTAGGTTTTAGTAGAAAGTTTGACGCAGGAAAACTCAGTTGATAAATTGCGTGTTCCAAAGATAGTAAGTTGGAATATTGGATTTTGCTTCTGCAGGCAGGCAGTGTGTTGAACGCTTGCCATGTGAGGTTTTTTGCCAGGGGTCTAAGATTGGAACCACCTGCAGCAAAATGTGAAAAAGTTTCAACATGCGGTTTTACAATAACTGAAAAATCCTTGGAAGGATGCACTTCAGCTCGGAAAGTGAAACAAGATGTAGACTTTTCCCAGTTCTGAAGTATATTAAAAAAATAGCATGGGGCTGGCCAGGAAAACAAAGATTTTGGGGGAGCAGAAATTTCCACTAGAATAAGTTTGAATGAAATAAACTTTGAGAATGCCGCTAACAAGTTGAAAATTAAATGATGGATGTAACAACTTCTTTTCCTGTGGCAGATTGGCTGAGTTCAGGTACATCAAGGTAGACAGACGCTTATGCAGCAAGGCACACTGGCTGCCCCGAGTACCCAACCTTACTACAGTTAAGTGGTGTTTTCCCTCATTTTTTTCCAGTTTCTTTATTATATTCATTTGTCACTGTAAGTACAGGACATTTCCCCATTTCCTTTTGATTACAGAACTCTCTCCATTTCACTTATCCTACTGAATTAATACTTCAGTTTATATTGTTGGTGATAAATTTAATGTTAACTGGTATTCTTTAGATCTGAACGTTTTAAAACATCCACGTGTTCTATATTTTAACTGATGTACAAAGTTTTGAACTTTTGTTTCTCATTTTTTCAAACCAACATTGAAATAAATGTCTCTAGCTCTTCCTAAAATGCTTTTCCCGGCCTCCTCATGAAGCAGAAATCAAGTGTGTTGTTTTCCCTCAAAAGACTGGATTTGGGGAATCCTCCATTAAATGTTTTTCCTTAATGCTTTGCACAAATGGGTCGCTGTGATGCCTGAGGATGCTTATTAATTGGTTCCATGCTCAATTTAATTCTCAAATACGTTGTAACTCATTTATATTTACCAGGTGTAACATAGAGCACTAATTTTCATTATTTTATAGCTATAAATTTCTCCCTTCTCTCCAAAATTTCTCTATGATAACTGTGTAGGAATTTTTCCCCCCTGTCAGCTGTTGTTCCTGTACAACCTAGTGGATAGTGTAAGGACAGGAATGGGTGACCAGGAGTTTCTTAAGCCATTTTAAAACACATAGGTACCAAACGTGTAAGCCTCAGTCACCACTTTGAAAAGATTTCTAAAAATCATTAAAACACCCCTACATTTCTATTTTCAGGGTAAAAATCTGCCAAGCTGTTTTAATATGTTGCAGAGAGGCAAGGAGTACATTTTTTTCTTTTTTCTTTTTGTTGTTGTTTGGTGTCTAAGGAATCTTTTAAGTTTGGGGGTTTTTTTTAAGCTTTTTTACTTAAATGAGCTATTATAGTATGAGGTCCTAGGGGACTTGATTAACTGTTGGAGGTATGCACTTGGAGTTTACATTTACAAAGATACTCTGTTTTGAAAAGTAACCGCCCTCTGAACAAAGTATATCCCTGGAGTTCGCACTGAAGTTTTTGGACCCATTTGGCCAAGAAGGTATATCACAATTCCAGGCTCTTCCTTGAATGCGTATTTGTGTAACGGGTAAATACTGAGGCAGATAAAACCTAAACATTTCTTTTTAGAAGGCACCAAACATTTGAAGGGGTACTAAAGCTCCTCAGCTTATGCAGGTCTCTCCTTTATTCTTGAGAGAACCTAATTGAGCAGCAAAGGTACAAATAGGGAGCAGGATTCCTTTCCTTAAAAAGCTGCTAAGACATGCCAGTGTTTTACTGACAGCTAATAATACTAGTCCTGAAAGAATGACAATATAATTCACAAAGTAGGAGCTAATTACTTCGGCAAATAACCTACCACTGCAGAACAAACCTACTCAAGGGAAGTCTTCAATAAAAATAGAGTTAGAGGCCTCTAGCCTACAGGACCCAGGGATTTGGCCCAGGATCAAGATATTTCTCTGCAGGAAGCTGTTGTGGCTATAAAAATGTCTGTCTTTTTAATCATTGGTTTTGTTTGTCTTGTCAAGTCCCAGCTGAGATTTCCCCTTGCAGTTTCTCTAAACATCTGGTTGTTGTCATTTCATTATTGTCAACCTAGAAGTAAAAGATTGGGCTCTCCAAGATTACGCAATTTCTTTAAGCATTATGAAATTATTAAAAATGATAAATGTGAGGGATTTTGTACTTGCTTCAGCTTCAAGCTGTGAGCTCTCCGTAAAGATGAGGCTTAGCATATTGCCTCTTGAAAGAAATACTCTGATTCCTTCCGATAGCATGACTGCAGGATTTAACAGAAATCTCTCTTACAAGATTTGTGATAACATTTGAAAGTTGTCAAAAGCATCATTTATTATTACGTATGTAGATATCTAACTCTGGTTGACAATGGAATTACCCTATAGATGTAGTATGTTATATAGCAATTAAAGAACAACCATGTGGTTTGCAAATATCAATGAAGTTCGAAGGCGGCTGTCAACATTTGTGTTGCAGATGATCACTTTGCCAACTTGACATCAATTAATGCATCCAGACCTGCTCCTGTGCCGTTGTAAGACAAATTCACACTAATGCTTTTCAGCCTGCCTCTGATTCCACATAAGACTGGGAAAAAATACCCAGATAAATAAACTAAGAAAGGAGTTCTGAAAACTTTGTTTAAAATGCATTAGGCATTTCTAGCTTCCAGGCTAATTCTGATAACTATGGTATTCTTTCAGGAGAAACACCCCTCCACTTCCAAATTTCTCAATTTTTTATAATCCCTTCTCTTTCATAATCCCATAATCCATAATACTTGATCCTCCTGCTTTGCTATTGTTTGTAGATTTAATGTGCCTATTCTGCGTTTCACATGTGATACGGTGCTGAAGTTGCTTGTTAGTATGGATCCATAGCGGACTTCTCCAGAGCTACAGTGGAAACGTCCTTCCAGTTTGTCAGTGAATCCTTGCATAGCTGATTTTTTGGTTTTATGGTTTTGTAGGTATTTCTACGCCAAACTTACGGTTGTTTTATATAAGCTATATGTTTAGTTAGGAAAAAGTTGTGAGGCACAACATCAAACTTCTCACTCTGACCAAGATACACGTTTTCTTCTACTTCTCCCCTTTTGATCAGAGTCTTCTCTTATCACAGAAAGAAATGGGTGTGCTGTGATTTGTTCTTGATAATTACAGGCTAGTTCTGTCCAAGTTATTTTACGGTTCTAACAAATTGTTGAACAATTTTCTAGGGAGTGAAGTGAAGATGAATGAATTTCCTGGTTTCTTCTTTGAAGGTAGGCTGCGATTTACTCTTTTTTGTCTTCTGCAACCTAATTTATCCTCTACAAATTCTCACAAATATATTCTAGTGTTTCCATTGACTCCAAAGTTATTGTGGATGAGTCACTTAAACTATAGATTGGGCCAGTAACTGGGACATTTTCATTTTTAGTGCTCAGCATAAAACATCTGCAGCCAAATTTGCAGAAGGGACAAGTGAGCTGCATATATTGTTACAAATAAGCTAAATGCTTGTGCTTTTTTTAATGTGGGCATTGAAATTTAGTAATTGGGTTTGGTCAATGGAGTTATAATTCTCCTCTCTCTCTTAAGTCAGCAATTGTCAAATAAACTAAATGATGCCACCTACTGCAGTGGGTATTGCGCAGCTAAGTTTAATAGTGTTTATAGAATACTTGTATAGCAGTTAAAAGCATTGCATTTTGTGCTTGGTTGGAATGTTTTGGGTTTTTTTTTTTGCTAAACTTGGGGTTATGCACTAAATATTAATGGTTAAATATGTATTAATGACTCAATGAGTTGAATTAGGCGTGTATCATGAAAAAATAATGGTGAGTTATTTCACAATATAGGATTTACAATGCACATTTAAAAGGCTGCTGAATTTAATTTATATCAGCATAAAGGGGGATTGAATTTAATTTATATTGACACCCTGAACTGTAGCTTTTATTAACAAGTGCTTGACTTTGCAAACACAATGTCCTCTTAGTATATTTTCCTGATCATAATTCTTCACCAAGTCTTCCTCTGCCCTCATGTCTGTGGCATTGGAAGGTTTTTCCAGCTGTCCATGGGATGATCTGACTCTTGCTCGTCACGTGTGGGGTTTTTCTTTCCCATCCTCTGTAGAGGTGAATGAATCTCTCTCCAGTGGATGGCTCTGTTTTGCTAGGCTTTTTGTTTTGGGGTTTTACTTTTGTGTTGCATTTGTTTGGATTTCTTTTCTTTTTTCCTTTGCTTTAATACTTTCTGCACAATCAAGAGAAGAAAGAAATAACATTGCTCGTCTAAATGCAATAGTCTTTACTCAAGCAACATTCTCTCTGACGTTTTTGCCTGGGGTTTGCAACATTTTGCCTGTTTTGTAGAGATTCATTTGAATTGACACAATGTTTTCATAAACATTAAAAGGATAAAACCTCGGTATTGAACTGTCTACCAAGCCAAATGCACAACAAGGAATTCTTAGTTGCTGTACTCTTTGACAACGACGTTTAGATTTTTGTTCTCATATTCCCGTTTTGGAGAGAGGGTTGAGATGTTTGGAGAGGGAGGAGAGATGTTGTTTGTATTAGTTATATGACTAGAATGAAAGTATGGGTGCAATATAAAGGTCCTGATCCTACTCCTGAAGAGGTTTTGCACTTTGTGTGATTGCAGGACAAATTATACAAACCAAACACATAACTTTTGGTTGCTTAATTCTGTAAACACGTTACTGAGTTCAAAAAGTCATCAGTAGTAAGGCAGACAGAGAAGTTGACAGATGGCCAGTTTGAAACTTTTCCAGGGCAGTGAGGAAAAGAAATCATTTCTAACTCAGACTGTAGCTATTTCATGTAATTTTATATGAACTTTGTGATATATGCCTGACCCAGTTTATAATGGTTAATAATTATAATTCATTCTTTTTGTAATGCTTTTATACAAGGACTCTCAATAAAAGACGAGGGACCAGATATTCCCTGTGCTTGGCATATGTAATATACAGGATATCAGTTAAACTAGAGAGCTTACAGTTTATTTTTCCATTCCAATTGTAATTGAAAGAATTGGCACGATTGTTGGTAGATCCTGTGTAGAATCTAAGGATAGAAAATAAAGAATTTTCACATTATATCCACCTTGGAAGAATCTGAGTGAAATATCTGATAAACTGCATCAAAATACAAGGACATGCACCATGCTGTATCAGCTGAGAATGAACTACACAAAATCTCACAAAGAGGAATAAAAGTAAGAGCATTTGAAATCCTGGCCTAAATGCCTGGACTCATTCCATATTGCTCATGAAATGTAATGAAAATGTAATGAAAAGTCGAGATGGGACAGGTATTGTGTTGTGCCGTGTTTCCAGGCTCACTTTCAGAAGACAACCGAGTTCTCTGACCCATCCAGCACTTGATCAATGGCATGCAGAATAGGGGAGTGTGGCTTTTGGGGAATCTTTGGTATGTGAAGCAATGGACTAGATAAGCCATCTAGTCAGATTGATTTCAACCAAATCAGAATTTACCTCACCCGTAATTTGGAGTTTGGATGTCATGAAAAGGTATGGGCCAGCAACAAGTGTGTTTGGCCCTACCTACACATTCTCTGTGTGCTGCTGTAAATACAATGATGGATTATAACTGTCTCTCAAGACAAGGCATGCAGATGTGTTGATAAAAGTATTCTACTTTGATAAAGTATGTTTGCAAATCTCAGAGATGACACTTTAATGAGATTAATTCCTAGATACAGGATACAAAAATCAGGCCTGCGCTTGCCAGAGCGTTGGGGGAGCCCGAGCTGCGCCACAGGCTGTCACAGCAGCAAGAGCTGTATAGAAGCTGCAGAAAGGTGCTGTGGTGTAGGCCAGCCTGCGGAGGACTAGGTGGAAGTACTTGTGGCTGCTGATGTGGGGTTGTTTTTAACACAGTCGTGTTTCACTCAATGGGTCTCTCACGAGCTGTTTATAACATTTTCACCAGGCTGTTCCTGACCGCCCCCTTTGGCACATGCTTCTTTTAATCTTGAGCATTTCTTCTGCAACTTCTCAGCTTCAGGCTGCCTCCAAGGCTGTTCCAAAGCCTCCGAGCACATACAAACTCATCTTGGCCTGTCACTGGTTTTGTGTTTGTGATAGACACATCCCAAGCTGTGCAGCGGATCCCACTGCCTCCACGGTGGCATGAGATGTGAGCCAAGAGCACTAATGATTTAATACAATGCGATTTTCATCCTGAGCAGTAATGCGTTCCTTCTTGGGTCGCATAATTTGAACAGAAGTAAACTATTGCCTGATCAGTTTGCACATTTTTGTGTTGTTTGTATTACGTGCTTCCCCTGCTGACTGGCAGTATTCCTCCTTGCATGGGACTTCAGTGGATGCGTGGACTGGCCTGGTTGTCCTCCTGCTGAGCTTGCGAGCGAGAACTCCTGATGATTTTGATGGAAGCCAAAGTAGGTCATTGCTGAGAATGACTGAATTCCCACCCACTCTGCCTAAAATTCAGGTCATAGGTCTTGTAATTGAAGTGATGTTTGTGAACTCCTTTTCATCGTTGGCGTCCCCTTAGCGTCAGCGGGGTTCTTCAGGAAAAGACAGCTCTGATTCCTTGAAGTGGATCTTCCGTTAACGTTCCATGGGGTCTCCTGAGAACAGTGTCTCAAGTTTGTGAAATAAATTACTCACACTTTTTAATAGTGGCTTAAAAAAACACTGAATCAAGCTTATGTGTAGTGAAGTACTGTTTTACAATTAAAAGTTAAGAAGGAAGAACTGTTGGACAGGCAAGGCAGTATCTGAGGAGAAAAGGACCAGAAAGAGTGATAGATATGTAAGGAACTCTTAATGAAAGACGAACAATCCAACAGGCACTAAGGATTTGTGGGCAAAAATAATAAAAATACCTCTTTTTTTTTTTTTTTTTTTCAAAAAAATTAACTTTTTTTTTGAATCAGTTAGCAGAAGTAAGCCCATCAAATGAGTTGAGAGAGACATGACTTGGATGGCCCATCACGCAGTTCTAATACCTAACTACAGCTGTAGGGTACTGCAAACAAAATTTAGCGAAAAGAATTTTTGAGCAATAATTTGTTTGCACAAAATATTTAGCTAGCAGTCCGAAGCAGTAAACAGGTTAGCAGACTGCATTGGTCTAATTTGTGATCAGGGAAAAAAGGCTCGGTTCACTAAATAGATCTAAACAAATGGTTAGTTTTAGGTTGTTTGTCAGCTCTCCTTGACACTCTCTTGGCTTAATGGAGGGAGTTGCTTAAATAGTTGTCGTATTTCAGCACCGTTTAGTTTTTCTGTTGTTACCGGCGGCTTATGTAAAAGGCAGAGAAAAAGTGGGACAGGGTTGTAAAATGCAATATTGCCTCTTGAGAATGTTCTGGAAATGACAGAGGTAATGTTGCCTGGGAAAAAGTACTGTCCTTTAAAAAATAATGGGAAATAATAGACTAATTCTTAATGGGGACAGTTTAGCAGAATCCTAGGTGAACTAAAGAGTGAAATCCAGATTTTCCAATACTCCAGGGCAGCTGTCAGTCTTGAAAGGATCTTCTTTAAGAAATAATTCTGTGTCCTTTTCAGCAGGCAAGTTGTCTGTCTGTAGCTACCTTGTTTAAGGAGCTGGAGGGCCATGAATGTTACAAACATTGCTGTCTGCCAAAGCAGACACAATCGAGAGCTGTGATCTGGTCTGGCATGCACTGACTCCTGGAGAACTTGAAGCATTGCCCAAAATCTAGAGTTTTAAAGCACAACTGTTTCCCCCTTTGCTGTTAGAAAGCATGCAGGCTCTCTCTGCGTGAGGGCAGTTACTTAGGTACAAAATACCCAGATAAACATATCTGGAATATAAACAGGAGCAGGTGGAAAGTGCAGCAGCGTCAGAGTCCGGTGCAGCAGAGGACGGGGGCTCAAGCAGAGCTTTGAAAGCTTCCTCCACTCTTTCCCGGGAAGCAGAAGCTGAATTTCTGTCCCCATCCTTCTGTGCTCCCAGCTGCACTGGATCCTCCCCTTGGCAGCTTCTCTCCCCAGTCCTGCCCGCCCCTTCACTCCTGTATATATGATCCTCTCCGAGCAGCTTTTGCTTCACAAAAATCCAGTCCAGGCAGCTGTATTTCCTCTTGCGCACAGCCAGCAGCCCTTAGCGTCGGCTCCGACATGGGTAAGAGATCGAGCCCGTGGATCCAGCCGGGATCTGCTGCTTTTGGCTAGAGTTCTGCACTGTGAAACTTGCGAGCGGGGGGCCAGTGCATTCGTTAGCGTGGTGGACTGTTAAGGAGAGACGCAGGGCTGAAGTTCAGCATTTCCTCCGACTATTAAAAGGTTTATTTTTTTAAGCTATTGAAACCCCCCTGTGGTTTTAAATAAGTAGCTTTAATGCTATCAGTAAATGCCTTTTCTGCGACCATTAAACATCTCTCAGTGCCTTAGCATTTAGAAACTGAAATAGGCATTGGGACTTGCTGCTCTGCTTCAATGTGAACGTGAATGACGCTTAGGAAGATTGTCAGGAAACTGAGGACGAGAATTTAACTTTTTGCTTATAGTTTTGTGACAGACTATATAATTTTCATGGACTTTCATTTTTGGATACATGGACAGGAAATGGAGGGAGTTGACTAAAATAGAAAGTTTTTTGCATGTTTATGTATTATTGTGTAATTTGCAGGGTGGACACTGCTACATTGATTTCACAAACCAGGTTAAGATTGTAGACCTTAGTAAAAAAAGCCCTTCTTGCACAGAGAAAAACAACAATTCTGACTCAGCAAAAGTGAGTCTGGTTTATCTGCCTAGAGTGAATGTTTATCTTTTTGTGCTTTTGTAAGTACAAAGTAAACTATATTTGTTTTGCTTTGCTTTCTAACAAACTGTAAGTTTCAGTTTGTAGCCTGTGATAATGACAGTTTTGTCTAAATGGTCGCGGCACTCTGTAAGAAGTCGCTAGGCAATGTATAAAGATTAAGTTAAATATTGCACCTTAAACCTTGAGTAACATGTTGGTAATTGATTGGTCACAGGGTTTGGAAAAGTATGCTCTTGACAGCGTAGAAGATCAAGTCTTGGACTGCTCTTCAAAAATTTAACAGATCATTAAAGTCTGCTTGCATAATTTGTTACTTGGAGGAAGACTTGTATTCCAGAAAGAACGTGCTGCTTTTGTCTCTGTTGTTCTGTAAGGCCTGTGTCTTGTCATGTGTGTAGTACAGCTGATATACCAATTTCTTTTTTCCCATGTGTGTGTTTATTTCAGCAGTTTAACACAATCATACCATAAACCAGATTTGCCTACCTTCATTTTTTAATATGCCGGTGTTTAACCCACGCATACACCTTAACTTCAGAGGACTTTTGCTTTACTCAGGCTCTGCAAAAAGCCCAGTTTGACCCAGATTTATTCCACCTAACTTTAAGCTCTCAACAGAGGTGCCTGATTTATTGCCACATTTCTCCTAAACTCCCTCTATAGAGTAAAGAGGGTTCATCACCTTCACAGGTTGTCTTAAGTGAGCTGAAGAACTCTGCTGCCATAGATTCCTGCATATAAAAAAAGTCTTTCCTGCTCCTTTCCTTTATTTCATGCTGTTAAACTTGAACTATCAAAGAATACCTCTTTGTGTTAATAGTTACTGAATTTACTATGAAACTGCACTTTTTCAGGTGGGATATTTTTTTACAATGCTATTGCCCGTTGTTGTAAATCTATAAAACTCATTGTCCAGACTACTACTGACTCCAGGTTAATCTGAGTAGCGTTTGCTCGTGCTGTAGCTTCCCCAGCAGCTTTCCATATCACTTCAAAACTTTTAACACACGGTTTAGGTAAGTATAAATGGATTGGCCTTTTATTTAATAAAAAATAAAAAGCTACTTTCAGAAGTTTTTCATAAAACAATCTCCTAAATCTTGCTTTTATAATGTTTTGTGGTATTTGTTGTCCTTCGGGATGATCTGTATTTCCCCATATTCCTTTGCCCTGAGGAGCTCAGCATTTCTGGAGACTTTACAGCCCTTGAAAAGGCAGAGAGACACCTTTATTACCTGCCTGACAAAGGAAGGACTTGTATTCAGAGACGCAGAGCAACACGGTGACTTGGCTCACCAGGTAACAGGCACAACTGAACCCAGAGGTTTCGGGACTGTTAGACTGACAGATCCAGTCGTCATTCTTTGACCTGGCACAGTATGCAATTTTACTTGGCACTGTGGTACAACTTGGTGCCCAAAAAAATGGGGGAAATGAAACGTTTTATTCTTCACTGCCACCTGAAGGAGTGCGGTGTCTTTGCCACCATCAGAGAAGCTCTTTTAACATTTCTGACATTGAGAACTGCCTCCTTTTTGTCTAAAACGTACTGAGTGGATGGAAAGCTGCAGGGAGTCCCTCATTAGGCTTTCTGTGGGAAATTGTGGCTTATAGATGTTCAGCTGTTGTAAGCGTAGCAAAATATCCCCAGACCTTGTTGATTTGTATGGGGTTTTACGGCGGCCTGTGGACCATTGTTGGTGGCTCACGAAGGATTGGACGGTTGCCTTTGGTTTGCTGTCCTTCCTGTTCTCCAGAAAGAGGAACAGAACAGATGGAAAGACATGAAAAAATACAGAGCAAAAGGAAACTAGACTGGATTCCTCAATTCCCTTTGCTCTCCAGAAGAGAGAATTGCTGCAGACAACAGTAACAAAAGGAACAGTGATATTTTTATCAGCTCTTGGTTTACATATACAAATAACTGCATAGGAGTAAGGAGGAGTAGGGCTTATTGTAACGTCATCTGTGCAAAGAGGAAGATTGTACAATGAAGCAGTTAAAGATAAACGCACATGTTCTTCCTGTTAAATTGACACGTGAGCCATTGGCGGTGGAGAGATGTTCTTTGATTGAGAAAGACAAGGAAGGTGGACTTTGTGGATGGGAACCTGCCCATAAGAGAATTTGCCTAAAAGGGTGTTAAGATACACTGCAATAAAAAATCTCGATGCTTTTGTCCTCGCTGGAGTTTGCAAACCACCTGTGTGTGATACAGTGTCCTGCTTCCTGGTATTCAAACGCTTGGTCAGCTGCCAGATTAATGGAGGATCTGGAACGTAATAAGTAATATTAACATGTTTAACCATGGATTATTAACATAGCAATGTAAATATTATTGTTAACATGTTGCTACAAGACGGTATGCATCACAGTTTCATGACAAAAACCTTATTTTGTATTCATAAATGAGCTTGGCATCATATGACACGGAAAGGCATGCATCATCCACGGATATCTCCAGGTGGTTGGATACAATGGCTCAGAATAAAAGAGTGCTTGAACAAGATCAGAGGGAAAGGAGAAAAAAATGTGTATGAGAAGAAGGAAGAGAAAATGTTCATCATCTTGCTGTATGTTTTCTCTGGAAAACAATTTGGCACAAATAATCCTTTTCTCCAAGTAATCTGCAGAAAACTGCATTTGCAATGCTAATTAAGATGTGGTCTAATGCATACTGAGCTCCTGCTAATTTAGGTGATTGAGAGAATTGGAATAAAGTTTAAATTATGGCTTAGACATAAATGGAACAAAGCAAACTTTATATTTTGTGTTTCCAGATAAAAATTTTTCACAAAGAATGAGAAATTAAACCTAAAGTACTAAATTACTCTTTTTGAGAAGATCCAGTTTTTAAAGTTATGAGCCTCCACAGGCAGTGAGCGCATTGCTGGAAGCATTTTGCCTTCAAAGAAAGGCTCCGTAATTAAATGGGCGCTGGAGCTGTCACTGCCTCTGGATTTGAAATCTTAGATCTGTGGCATTCTGAAATAAACTGTTGCTATAAACTTCTCTTTTTAAATATCAGAGAATGGCAAATAATTGGCTGGTTTGCTTATTTTTATTACAGATAGTTGAGGTACGGAGGGAGGCAACTATGCTATGTTTTTGCTTCTGTCAACATGTATTTCACTTCATGTCATATTGAAAAAATATGCTGGCATCCTGCTGCACAGCACTTCTATATTTTTGTGTTTTAAACAGCTGATTACGTACTAGTTCCATTTAGGAATGGAATAGAAGCTTCCTGCCTTGTGGAATGGGTTCAGCAGGCCTGCAGCTCCATGACTCTCTAAAAGTAGAGATTTATCTGCATCAGTTAAGCCTATAAACTTGCACCATGTTGTAACCACCCCTTAAAGCAGTATTTCAGGGTAATATTGTCTTAATTCTAGCCAACAATTTATTGATGCAATCCAGAGCATGTAGGTTCTGTTGACTGTGTTAGAGTAGAAATTGCTGTGTACAAGGCTGTTTTAATATAATTTTTGCTTAGGTGTTGGTTAGGATCCAAACTGATAGACAGGGAGCTAAGAAACTTTTTAGAAGTAGGTTGAAAGGGTTATGAAGTATTACATGTTAGTAGTAAGCACTGCTTTATGCTTGCTGAGGATCAAGCTCTTCATTCTGCAAAATCCTGATAGAGGAGTCTTGTTTTTTTTGGAAGGGAACACATAGCTTTCCAGATAGAGGAGCCGTAGGTAACAACTGCTGCAGTTCCCATTCCCTGTTGAATTTGGAGGGCTCGCGCACAGAGACACCCAGATGCCCTGGTTGGGTTTGAGTCTCTGTGGAGAAAAGTGTCGCTTCTCCGTCTTCTGCCACTATAACATGACATGTGCTTCCTAATGCAGAGCCCAACCTTCAACCAGAGATGGTCCTTCTGCTTTTGTGGGGTCCTCTTCTCCAGGGGACATTCAGATTCTCTTTGTAGCTGTCTAGAACTACAGTTTCCCCACCAAGTTGTCTGATTGGTGCTGTGGTTGCAGAGCTGGGAGTGGTGAATGAGGAATGCTGGTCCAAGGAGGGTTTGTGGCAGCTGGAAGAATGGCGAGAGAGCAGAGGTGGGGAGCTGAGTTTTTAATAGAGAGAAGGTCCGTTCTGGTCACCTGCAGCATCACCTCTTATCCAGGCTGTAAATCCTTAAAAAGAACCACTTCTTCAGCATTTATATGCAGAGAAAGACTGGAGGCTTTCCAGTAATAATAAAATGGGTTGTTCACATTGGGCAATCTGTCTACTTACTCATCTGGCAGTGATTCAGCAGCTCTCTCTAAAACATTTAACACAATTTTCTTAAATCCCAGACCCTTGTCATATATGAATGTGCTTTACAATTGTGAGACTGAACTCCTTGAAATGAAGGCCCAAATTTCCCATTATTTTTGAGCATGGAGTGTCACATTCTATATATTTTCAGAAACTCAAGTAACCTCAGCACTGACTGGAGTCAGACTTACAGGTGTTTGTCAATGTAAAAAATGGATCTAAGAGCTGTCAGTTTCTGAATGCAAAGTCAATGTCCTCTTAGAGATTTGCTTTGAAATAATTTGGAGATTAAAACAACTTCTTTTTTTTTTTTCTCCAATCAGCAAAATGCAGAGCCTGTGGTCCAGGATATGCAACTCCTCTGGATGCCATGAAAGGCAAGTACTGTAACGTCTTTTCTTAAATCCAGGCCATCAGTAAAGGAATTGTTTTACGATTAGGTGAAGACTAGGTAGATGCCTTCCAGAGTCGTTCATTAATTAGCGAGGCCAAGGAGACTTTAAATATCAGAAGAGATTTTATTTCATACTCTGGGCAGAGCATGCCAGCTCTGTTACCATGAGTTCACTGCGTCGTAGTACTAACCCAAAGTGGGTCTGGGGTTAGATGTGTGCGTGGCTATTGGATGCTAACACTCAACAAACTTCTGATTTTCTGTGCTGCAAAATAGAGCTTTGCTTTAAGAATGTTGGGGTAAGTGTTTAACCTAAAAAATATGTTTCATTGGTCTTTTTGGATGGAGACCTCTATAGACTATCCTCACACTGTCTCGTAAAATCAAGTGATTGTCTAAGACGGAAGAAGGGGGAAATAGGACTGTAGGATACTCTGTGTGACATAGTTCAGTGCAAGCTTCTCATCCCCTCGTGGCTGTACAAAAGTCATGTTCTGTTCTTCCCGGCAATGTCCGGCTAAATCCTGAACCTCACTAAAGCCCTTGAGGCATTTTGCTGTAGCTTTTAATAGTGTCAGAACTTCACCTTGCGTCCTTTGATAGACTGTAAAGGCCTCAATTCTGTAGATTGTAATAAGTAGGCTTTTGGTGTGGGTAGACTGGGCCCTGGCAGCAGGGATTCATCGCTTGTGGAACTGGGGAAGGAGGAGGTTTGCCCTGGCCTTGCAGATGGGAAGGTGGTCTCCAGCACCATCCTTTTTCAGGAAAATAATTGCATCCCCAGAGTGTCTTACATTAGGAAGGCAAGAGAGTGGAAGAGCCCCACAGCTGAGTAAGCACTTTCTCCTGGCGATTTCTGGCTGCTCAAACTACATACTACTAGGGTTTCTCCATAAAATGGAAATACTGAGGTCCAGCTTCCTGGGAAGAATCACAATTTACAGATTAAATCCAGAGAAGATTCTCTTAATCACAGCTTTTTGTAAAAATGGTTTCTTTTGATGCATTAAACAAGACTTGTGCCTTGAAAGGTCCCCGGGAGGAGATTGTGTACCTGCCTTGTATCTACAGGAACACTGGGATAGAAAAGCCTGACTACCTGGCCACTGTGGATGTCGACCCCAAATCTCCACATTATTGTCAGGTACCATTTTCTAGGGTGGTGTATATTTGGATTCACATTCTCCATTTCTAGTCTTACTTCTCACCTGGTTCGTGACCCTTCCAGTTATGAACTTTGGATCTCATGCAACCTTTCCTTTCCTGCTCTGTGTTTGACTTCATCTTTCTTCTTTTCTCATAATAATTTTCAAGTAGGTGGTTGGGTTGAGAACCAATCAAATCCTCTGCTGTTTTTCTTACTAGGTTACTCGAAGGCAACATTCATCTTCTTAGTCTCAAGACACTTTCAGAACATTTTTGTGCTTAGTATTTTGATTGTTCTTTTTGTAACACTATTGCTGATTTATACTGAGCATGAGCATTAAGCTCTAGAAGCTGGTATTTCCTCGGGGTATGTCAGTAGT
The DNA here is from genome assembly GCA_013397275.1 of Burhinus bistriatus. NCBI lineage: Eukaryota > Metazoa > Chordata > Aves > Charadriiformes > Burhinidae > Burhinus > Burhinus bistriatus. Next base: position 135,000 of record VYXH01012699.1, read on the forward strand.
ATAGACAGAGTTTATAATGTGGAATGTGTGATACCCTGGGAAGTTATACACATTAGGCATTATAAATCTAATCCATTACTTTATAAATGGAAAGCTGTAGTTAGTTAGCTACCAATATACCAGATGCAAAATATTGGTAAGACTGCTCAGTTTGTTACTGCAAGTAGTGTGCTCTAAACTGCGTTTAAACATGCAGTGCTTATATGACTCAAATTGCTGAGGTACTTTGGACTCTGATCTCCGTGTCTTTAAGGAGCAGTGAGTCTGGTTTGACATCAAAGATTTTCATAATTTGTTCTTTTTTTTAATAGCTGCTGCTTAGGGTTTTATTGCAGAGGAGCGGAGGAAACAAATCTCTGAAAACTTTGACAAAACTTAGCTCTAATCTTTCAACTTCTCTTAGTTACACAGAGGAAAAGTAATCGGAAGCAAGACTGCAAATTAACATGTCAGTTTGCTACGGTCAGCCCCAGCTGTAGTCAGGTAAATTGTGTAAAGTCAGAGACTTTGCAGCACATGGAGAAGCGATGCTTTTTTCTGTTGGGTTTTTTTTTCCATATCATTATTCCATATCTCCTTAATTAGATAGAGTCTTTTAAAGATTTGGATTAATTTAATAGCATACAACATTTAACAAATGCTATGCAATCAGGATGTCCAACTTTCTTATCCCACTTTACAGCTTCAGCTCTGCAGATCTCAGGCTGAATCTGCTTCCTGAATAACAAATAGCAGTTTCCTTCTGCTCTTTATTAATTTATGATTTGACATAAAGACCCATTTCTTTGCCTGGGGGAAAAACCATACCAGCCTGAATCTTAAGTCTGTCTCTGACTTTGTAGGTGATCCATCGCCTGCCCATGCCGAATCTCAAGGATGAGCTCCATCACTCAGGGTGGAATGCCTGTAGCAGCTGCTTTGGGGATGCCACAAAGAGAAGAAATCGTCTGATTCTACCAAGTCTGATCTCTTCTCGCATTTATGTGGTGGATGTGGGAACAGACTTGCGAGCTCCTAGAATCCATAAGGTATATTTAGACAACTTTAAGCTGTGTTTTTATTTCTTATATTTTGACCAATAGACAGTGATTTTATGGATTCCAACTTAAAATTAGAATAGGAGAGTCAGAACAGTTATGGAAGCTTTTGTCAAGTATTAGGAACTTATGGGAGTTTTGAAACTCCTACAATTTATTGATAAACTACACACAGAAATCTTGCACTAAAGGAATACGAGTGAATGTAGTGTCAAACACTCAAAAATTAGGAAGTTCCAGAATTCAGCCTGCCTCTGCAATATGAATTTCAGTCAAAGTAGTTGGACACTGTATTATTGTTTTTGACTACAAGATCGCAAGGCAAACTCCTGACACATTCAGCTGAGCATATGTAGATTGTATGTTTTTCAGAGATGAGTTCAAATTTGATTGTATTTTCACTGAGCAAAACCAGATCTGTTCTGTAAAGGACACCTCCTCCTTGATTTGTAATCCTTGGTTCCTAAACATGTGGAATGTAGATTTTTAAAAGAAAATTTTCAGAAAATGTTTTAATATGGGGAAATGAACATTTTTTAAATCTCTTGTTCATGGAAACAATTGAATTTTTCCCAAAATAAACCTTCTATTGCAGTAGAATTCATTTGGCAGAGATATAGATATTGGCATAGATCTAGGTTCAGATATAGACTTACACTTTTTAATGTCTAACTGTTTAGATTCTCTTTACAGTCAGTGAAAAAAAGTAGGTATTGCTGGAGTCAGATTTGTCTAACCTAGTTTAGAAAACTGGTTTAGGGTAAAGGGATTGTGTCTTAAGAGTGTTTGTTTCTCTTCATTGACTATAAAGTAAGCATAGAGGATTAGCTTAGATGTAAATACATACACTGTCAGCGTCTATACTTGGTCAGATGAATCCTACAGCAATGTGTGAAACTTCAGTACACAGTTCCAGGTTTGGCAGAGACAAATGTAGTTATCAAAAACATAAAGTGGAATGTAAGGAAGCTTTTCAGTGGTCTTTTGTTGCACCCCACCTGCCTGCAAATACTCTCATTCATACTCTTTCAGTTTTGAGTTCTGTAGAACCTTGCAAGCCTTTAACTATTAATGCAGTGGAATAAACCCTGCAAAGGTCTCTTTTTGTACGGTGAATTTTGTTTCAAACTGAGTCTCTGGCAAGCCTCAGAGAATTTTTTTCCTCCTCTGAACTGGTAATACTCCAGTGAGAGCTGATGTCTGAATATTGCACAGGAGGTGTTTCTGCCGCTGATAGTAATTAAAACAAATGCAGATGTCAGCATCTCACTGATGCATGAATTAGACTGATTCTAACCATTCAACTCTTCTGTTTATATTTTTGAGAAGAACAAATAAATGTCATGGATTGTACTGTATTACTGGGCAGAGTAGAAAGCAGGAGGGGGCAGGTACTCGAAAAACAAAATAGCAAAAGAAACAATCCGTCTCACATATATGCCATTCCTGCTCCTTCCTCACTCTTTGAAACTCGAATCTTAGGAGTGGAACTGGTATTCTCTAGTGATCTCAGAGAAGGTGACTATGACTATGTGTATACTCATTTTAGGTTGTTGAGCCAGTGGAGTTATTCTGGAAGGGTAACGCGGCTAATCCTCACACCTCTCACTGTCTGGGCAGTGGTGACATCTTAATCAGCTGTTTGGGAGACCCTTCTGGCAATGGAAAAGGTATTAATCCCCTTCATTACTCTAGAAAAGTATTCGTGGTATAGAAGTATCATGCTCCTAAATTACAGGCTGCAAGCTAGAAGCATTGTTAAGAGCTTACAGTTCTTTTGTGCACGTAACCATTCCAGCAGTTGTTTAAGTAACTATAGAATAAATGTTTCAGTTACCGGGTAAGCTGTACGGACATTGCTCTGCCACAGCAGTTCAGACCTGATGTGGAGGAACCTCTGTGGGACTGCTGATGATTTCAGCTTCCATGCTTCAGTCTTTCACATATATTACTAAAGAAGACCAACTCTAGTGGTTATAATATGAGCAAGAAACTCATTAACATTTCACTTGGTCGCCTTCAGCACAGAGCAAGGAAGAATTGCTTTTGAACATAATCTGTATCAGCTCAGTGACTTGGGCATGAAAGATTCTGTTGCCAACCTAAATCCTCTTTGTCTCGTTGTCTAATGAAAATGAAGCCTTTCAAGCTATTCTAGATTGCATTTGCTATTTAAAAACTTGAAGGATACTTGCATAGAAATTTTCTTACTGTTCAGACATAAACCACCTGACGTCTAAATAGAAACACTAGCTATTAGGAGAGATAGACTTCAGATGATAAGTGGTGAACCCTGCTCCTTTTCACAGGGTTTTTCTCTTCTGGATTGTGGGCAAACGTGTCCTTGAATAGATTCATATTGTGTACATAATTCAAGGCTACTGATGGCAAGCAAAGAAAAACAGAGGTGACTCCTCCAGGATCTTCTCTAAGATGTCACTTAATTGAAATGTAATCTACAAGGGCTGACTGGTCTATTGGAATGACTTGAGTGGAAATAGAGCAAATTGAAGTTTAAAAAGTTCATTACAATGTGATAAAGTTCTTTAAAAATCCAGCTTTCATTTACTTTAGTCCACAAAAGTGATACTAATGGAATAACAAAATTTCCTTAAGCACAGGGTTGCATTTTACAGTGTTTAGAAAATAGACGTTTAAGTATTAATATATTATTTATCTTATTTAAAGCTGTGAATCTGTGTGAATTTTTTTCTGTTTTTATATCAGGCGGCTTTATTTTGCTGGATGGAGAGACCTTTGAAGTGAAAGGCAATTGGGAGAATGGGGGGAAGGTACCCCCACTGGGTTATGACTTCTGGTACCAGCCGCGACACAATGTCCTGATGAGCACTGAATGGGGAGTCCCAAAAGTCTTGGCAGATGGGTTTAACCCAGCTGATGTAGAGAGAGGTGAGGGAGCATTTGTATAAACTCTCAGAAGTGAAAGTGATTCTTTGTTAAGATAGTATCTTGTGTGCTTATTTTTGTCTGACCTGATCCATTAGGGCATTACGGCCGCCGCATTAATGTGTGGGACTGGAGCACTCATGCCTACATCCAGGCAATCGACTTAGGGCAGGGCTCCATACCTTTGGAAATCCGATTCCTCCACAATCCGGATGCTGCAGAAGGGTTTGTTGGATGTGCTCTGAGTGGTGCAGTGCATCGGTTCTACAAGACAGAGGTAAGTAATGAAAGCCATGGCCAACACGGAAGCTCAAACCTATTTGTTTCAGAAATCCACTGATCACTTAGGAAATAGTCGAATTCAGATTAAAAAAAATATGGCTTCTAATTCCAGTCTAATTCTAGCCAAGCTATAACATTGCATCAGAGAGCAAACCTTCCAGTGACAGCGTGCACACAGCCAATGCTGCGGCTTTCTGAAGCTACCATGTAGTCCCTCATCTTTGAGCAATTGCAGCTGGTAGGCACTTTGAGTGTCTCTGCAGCCATATTGCTGATGTCCAGTGTGCCAATCTTCAGCAGCCTGACCCTGAAAGGAAGCAAAGCTTAAGAGGTCATGGTGCTGGTCTGTCAGCCCCAATTCCAACGCTCCTGCCCTCCACAATAACTTGTTGATCAGTTTAATCACAGTTAATGAATTGTGGAAGTCTCAAAGAGGGTAAGGTCTTGCCGATGATAGGAACATTAGTGATCACTTGAACATGAGACAGTCTAATGAACACTGGCACTGAGGAAGGGGCTGCAGCATTAGCTCAATGGCTTGCTTTCTGGTCTGCAAGCTCATCAACAAGCCTGTATCAATTGGACAGCTAATCAGAACACGTGAAACTTGTCACCGGTGTAAACGTGTGCTGCCTGCTGCTCAGCCAATAGTTGGAAGCATAGGAAGACCTGAAGGTAGAGGAGGGAAAGTGATGGGGTCACGGACAGGGGAGTGGAGCTATTGCCATTTTAGGGGGTGAGCTGGAGACAGAGGACGCCAAGCTGTAGGAGATTAGCAGCCTTTAGTTCTGCTACTGTTACAGCAATCTGTTTGAAATGTTATTGCGTAGTGTAATCATTAACATTCTCACCGGCAGTATAGTTACCATCCTCACCCCTTGGTAACACTTATTTGCAGTGTGCATATCACCTCTGTACAGGACTTGTTAAATAAATAGCACTATTTGCTTCTCCTCCCTCTATCATGCATAGCTGAGCCCTCTTGGCTAACATCAAGGCAGTAATAATGCTGTGTTCTCTCCTGTGCCTTCTGCAGAAAGGAGACTGGGCAGCAGAGAAGGTGATTGAAGTACCCAGCAAGAAGGTGCAAGGATGGCTTCTCTCTGACATGCCTGGTTAGTGCGAGCATGGTTAGAAAAGAAATGGGGCGTTGTCCTCTTCAGTTCCCTGGTACAGTATAGCTGTTTGCAAAATCTTATGCTTAAATGACAAACACTTCCCTTGTAAAATATGAAATTTCTGTTTGTGTAACACTTCTGATGGAACCAAATTAGCCTTGCTTATGAGCCATCAAGTAGGAGGTTGTCAGACCTCTGCTCCCACGCTGCTCAATGCTTGAGGTCAGTTTCTCTAGAAAAATACTTGGAGTTTGGGTCTTTCAGTAGGTGCTCACAGTATTCAGGAATGGTCCTGGGAATGCTGGTGGAGCCTGAACCTCCCTTGAGTAGGCACTGGCTTTGCGAGGACGATTGTGTTTGTCCAACCTGTATCTTAACATATTTTTGTGAGGCTACGATGACTAGAATTTTGAAAGATAAAAGGCTTGTGGTCTTGTTTGTTGCTGGTCCTGTCCGTTGTCTGACTTTGCTACTGAATATTTTCTTGAAGGTCTTATTACTGATATCCTCATCTCACTGGATGACAGGTTCCTGTATTTCAGCAACTGGCTGCATGGAGACATCCGCCAGTACGATATCTCCAACACCCGCAAGCCCAAGCTGGTGGGACAGGTGAGGCAGCATCGGAAAAGCTGTCACGTACAAGGACAGTCATCTTATTTCCTTCTTTTTTGAAAGGAGGAAATTACAATTTACTTTTGCTTGAGAATTGTCACTGCTTTCATGTTCCTTTGATAGCCAACACCTATTCTCACACATTCCCTTGGTTACAGGTGTTTCTGGGAGGCAGTATCACAAAAGGTGGGCCTGTAACTGTAGAGGAAGACAAGGAACTGCAGTGTCAGCCAGAGCCATTTGTGATCAAAGTAAGTTTTGCTAACATGCACGTTGTCAGTGCTCTGCTAATTGTAATCCATTTTGAAATATCCCTACACCTCAGTCAAAGGTACAACGTATAAAGCCGTTTCTGAGCTAGTTTGTGTCTTGGCTTACAGCCTGGGTGGGTATCTCATTTCAGCATGGAGTGGAGCTAGTAAATCCTGGTAAGCGTTCTGGGTCCCTGGTGGAATTGGACAAGCTGTTCAGCTGTACTGAAGCCTGTGTAATTACATCTTCCCTGCTGTTGTTAGCTAGCTAATTTAAAGCTAATGCAGTGTGCCTTCATCACACTGCCATCATTGCTTCTGATAATCTTTCAACAACTGATGGCTGAAGCACTGAACCAGCTCATGTAGTGTTCTGCAGTGTTCCTTGTGTGTGCTTGTGTGCGTGTGTAAAGAGTTTGATGGCACCTGGCATTGTGATAGAAAAATGAAAGACCATTAATTCTCTCTGGTCGTTATCAATGTGCATTAATAATATTATTGTCAAGGCAGCTACATATGAAAGGTCTCCTGGGATGTGCAAGAACTGAATATGGTCATGGCTAAGATCTGTTGGCCACTGAAGGCAGTTTCAGGAAGTTCCACGTACTCCTTTTCTTCATAGTGCAGACTGTGACCTAGCTGCAGCGTAGACATGTTCTTATTTGCAACTGTGTAATGCCACCCACCTCTTGCTTCATTTTTGATGCTTCCATCCAAGTACAGCAGCCTGAACCCTTCAGCCCTTGCTTTGTTACGTTCCTAGTTCTGTGAATGGGGATTGGCTTCAAGGCTCCCTGTTAATAAGGAATAAGACTCCCAATAAAAACTGTTCTCTCTCCAAAACAGGGGATTTGGTGCTCTTGTGTCCAGGATTTCAGAGTGCTGGATGGTCCTCCGAGTAGCAGAACTGCTGTGCTATTTTGTTTCTCCTTGCTGTTGCATTTCTTTTGTTCAACCTCTGTGGCAGCTTGTCTTGAGCACCTTATTCTCTATTATAATTTTAGGGGAAGAGGGTGCCAGGTGGACCTCAGATGCTTCAGCTTAGCTTGGATGGGAAGAGATTGTATGTCACCAGCTCTCTCTACAGTGGATGGGACAAGCAGTTCTACCCAGATCTTGTCAAGTAAGAAAACTTTGATAAACAAGGATGACTGTACAAGCTCATGTTCAAGATTTCTTTCTTAAATAGTGATATGCATATACCAGCTGGTATATAGAGCAAAGTTCCCACACAGGGAGACTGAATCCAGTAACTTTTTATCCGTAGCCTACCAACCTAGATGTTTCACCCAGTAGCTGGAATGCCTCCCTCTCAACAGGCACATGAAAGTTGGAATCTGCACACACTATTTGTTCACATTATGATCTGTTTGGAAGTAGATGAGAATGGGAAGAAACCAGTGAACATGACCTAGCCTCCTGGAATCCGTAGTACTTCCAAACTGCCTTTGAGCGTATGAGCATGACTTTCTGTTTTTTGGAGTTAAAGAGAGGAGGTGATCTTCTAGATGGCCACAGGAGGGCATGGTGCAGCTTGCCTTTATAAGTAACAACAGCTATTAATTTTCACTCATTCACTGCTAATTTGAGGTTGGAGGTTTCACTGAGGTGATGTAGCTCACTTTTGAGACCTGCTAAGCCCCAATTTAAATCTGGGGTTCTTTCCCTTTTATATTAAACGAAGACAAATCCTGCCCAAATATGGAAGAGAAGAGAAACGAATATGAACCCTTTTCCCAATATCTGTTTTCTTGTCCCTTTTTCAGGGAAGGCTCTGTTATGCTGCAGATTGATGTGGATACTGAAAGAGGTGGATTGAAAGTGAATAAAAACTTCCTGGTGGATTTTGGGAAGGAACCTGATGGGCCTGTCCTAGCTCATGAGATTCGTTACCCTGGTGGAGACTGTACCTCTGATATCTGGATGTAATTGTTGTATGGAGCTGTTTTCTTTTTTTCTCTTTATGGCTTCTTTTCTCTTTCTCCCTCTCTCTCCTCCCTGCTCTTGACTTCTCTTTTATATAGGTGAATCGGTTCAGCTGGAACTTTGCTATCTAAATGTAGACTTCCATTAGGGTGAGCCACAGAGGCTCCACTTTCTTCTCATTCTGAGGCAGCCAAGTGAATCTCCCTGAAACATGATACACATCTCATTTTCTCTACTCCTTCCTCTTTCATAAGGTTCTGTGTAATCACTGTTGACTGTAGGTTTCAAGGCCAAGGTCACCAGTCTTTTAAGGACTATTTGCCTTGTTTGGTGCCAGTTTGCCCTGCCACTGTTTGCCTTGCCACTGTTTGGTGGTGGAGAAGCACTTTCCTAAATAAGTCTATAAGAAGGATATATTGCATGGGCTTGCCCCAGAGCAAGAGTATCCTGTCCCTGCGAAGCTTAATTTGCTCATAAAGTACTCACCTCTTTACAGCTGATGCAGCACAAAAATCATGCGTATCTAATCTGAAGCCACATGTTTCCAGAGCTGGGTTATATTTTAACATTTGTGAACTGATGTTATTAAAAAATCAACAATAAAATTGTTCAAGTTGGGTGGAGCTTTACTTTGATTTTCTTTTTAGCATTTCAACATTTTCTATTTTAAAGAACTTAAAATGTAAGGTCATTTCAGAAAGTTAATAATGTAATTTGTCTAAAAATTCTTTTGTGAGGAATTTATTTTCGCTGAAACTAACTTTGTTCCCATTATTGCAAGCAAAGATTCTCCTCCCTTTTCTAAGACTGGAGAAAACTGCAAAAAACTTTTCTGCACACTGTGCCAAAGCCAGATGATGCCAGCAGCAGGTGTCTTACAGGTGTCTTTCAGATGTCTTGCAACTTCTAGCGCAGACAAGCACTCACAAGTCCACCCTTTGTTCTCTTGCCAGCTCCTCATGCATCTTCCTGAAGCTGTTTCTTGGGTCTGATTCTCTTTTCTGCCTCCCTAGATCTGTTGCTTTCCCATCGGTGTCCATTGCCAGCCTCTGCCATTTCCTGCTGAGCTTTAGCGCTGCCAGTTGTAACGCTGGAATCACATCAGCAGTGTCAGAGGAGCAGCGTGTTAATGGGACTTCCCGCTGGAGCCTTTTGAGTGGGCTTTTTTCCGACTTTTACTGTGCTTCCACAGCAAAATCCTCATCTAGCTGACAGATCTTACTTTATAATCAAGATTTCTGTATGTAGCTGCTTCCTGTCTTGCCTAAAATATTTGGAACCAGGCTTTGAGAGTTCAATTTTGTGTTTTTAACATAGGGCAGCTGGACTGCTGCCACTTGGTCTCTTTGAAACCTGTGACAAGCAGTTCTGTTAGGACCTTGTAAAGCCAGAAAGCTTTCTAAATGGCAAGACCTTGTAACCACCTATGTCTGATGTAAAAGCCCATTTTCAGCAGCTTCTTGTTAGAAATGGGTGATGTTTAAACCATCTTGCTGCAAAGACTCATTGTTTTCCTTGGAAAGGGACTGATTTCAAGAATGGATTATACACTGCTAACCTGTCTAAATGCTGCTGATAGTCCATGTTGTCCAGGAAAGTCACTGATTTCTTAGGAAATCATTTGCTACCAGCTAATACTCCTGGAGCCTGTATTTTTTTCGCACCTATTTCCTAAACGACTGAGCGTTTTAAATTGTAAAGGTACATGATCTTCCACTTGGCCACCTGAGGGCAGCCTGCAGCCTGTCTTCGTGCAGTACAGAAGTACATCTAGGAGTTTCTGTCACTCTGCTAGCAATTTTAGGTCGTGATTTTCCACAGATCTCAAACTTGCTAGTGAGGGTAGCCCTCGGGCCTCTTCTCAGTCCATCTGTGTGTTGCAGGGTGACAGAGGTCTCTCTTTCCAGCTACAGTGAGCACTCCAGTCTGGGTCCTGTCCTGAAATCCCAGTTGGAAATGCCCCTGAATACACGTGTGTACAGCTACTGAAGTGTGGATTGCTTCTATTCCTTGTAAAAGCCAAAAGTTAAATGCAAAAAGGTGCTTAGAGAAGGAAGAGAAAAGCAAAGTGTAGGACTTGCTTGAATTAAAATATTTTGTTTTTTCCTAACATCTGCTAATCTGGGTACTGAAAAAGGTAAGCTTTGACTAGAGAGTTTCTCGTGATTCTGGGAGGAAGCCCAGTGGGTCTCACCATGCTTATGGGATCCACGTCCTTAGTAGAGATTCTGCTTTTAGCATGTGTGCCTGTCTGGGTCTACTTTATTGCAAGACGAGCTTTACCATGGAAGCTTTACCATGATGGCTTTACCATAGCCTTCATTGGCTATAAGGAGGTTTCTGAGGGGACGCTGTCATAGTAAAACCCACAGGCAGAGGCCATTGGAAATGGACCCCAGAATTTCAGACATTAGCCAAATGTCTGCTTTTTGGAGAATCTCTGAAGGTGTCGTGAAACCTTACCCTGATGACTGACCATCGTCTCTCTCCTGCTTGTCAAAGTGAAGAAACAAATGCAGTGAACCAAAATAAGTTGGTGAATGCAGAGGAGGTCCAGATATGTGGTGGGTCAAAAAAAGATACTCACACGTTCATTCAGTAGTGTTGTAGAGGTTTCACCCACTGGCCAAAATCCATCCTTGCTCACAAGCACACAAAACTCTAGGTCTGCACACACTATTTCATACTGTTTGCTGAGATCATGATCTATTGGGAAGTAGGCAAGAATGTGAAGAAACCAGTGAACATGACCTAGCCTTCTGCAGTCCATGGTACTTCCAAACTGCCTCTGAGTGCATCAGTGTAACTTCAGTTTTTGGCGTTAAAGAAAGTAGATAATCTTCCAGATGACCACAGGAGGACATAGTGCAGCTTGGCTTTTCCTTCATAAGTTACTGTTTCCTAGTTTTCACTCATTCATGGTTAATTTGAAGTTGCAGATTCATTTATATTTCTGCTGCCAGGTCATATCCAAACAAGTAGATGGGTTTATAGCTGAAAGACAGTCTATTTGTAGTATTTTCAAAAAGTGCAGGAGGACAGCAAGATATATTATATCCCAGTTATTAGCTGGGAAAGTTGTAAGATGGAGAACAGTTTCTGCTTAAGTGAAGCCAGAGCAGTCATGATGAGAGCTGCCATTAAAAAAAGGTCTGCTACTTTGAGCTCTCTACTTCGCTGGTGAAGACTGACCTCCTACTTTTGGGTCTAAGAGTGTAGGGAAGTGCCTTGTTATATAGAGAGAAGTGTAAATGAGTCCTTGGAGTGGAACCCAAAATGTTTAGGTAAACTGCTCAGCATATGTATTCCTGATTTGCATTTCCATCTCCATCAGTGGAGGAAAGTTAACCGTTCTTGATTCCATTTGTTAGAAGCGTGGAGTCTGATGTGCAGTGCTCGTAGGGACTTTTGAGGAATGGTGGAAGAGGAGAAAAAGCAGGTCCTGCTTGTCTGTCCTCCCCAGCTGCGTGGTGCTGCCACTCCTCTGGTGTCAGATGGAGCAATTGTGTGGCTGTGGGAGGAGTCGGTGGAAGCAGCTGATCCGGCGTAAAACTGCGCTGCCAAAAAAGTGACTCACCGTCCATCTCCCTGTGGCTGCCCATGGCAGGGCCCTTCAGTGGCAGCCCGAAGTTACTTCTCATTACGTGGTGTCTGAAATCACAACCTAAGGATGTGGGTTTCGGAGGGGTTTGTCCAGTTGTAGCTGTGGGCTGTAGCAGGGAGGGGTGATCCCACTGCTGCCAGTGCTTCTGGCTGGACCTTTCTGCCCAGTCCCCTGTGACTCCTGCTCCAACAGCAAACAGCTTGTTTGGAGGGGAAGGGGCAGCTGAAAGTGTAGTGGAAGAGAGGTGCCTTGAGCAAGAAGTGTAGTTGGGCTATGCTGATGTTCCCTCCAGCAAACCACGTAGCCTGCACATGGAAATATTTTCTGAAGTGATATTTTTTGAAGGGCACTGCGTGTACCAGGTGTGCATCCTGTAGCTCCGTGACATTTGGTTTGTCTCTGTTCAGTGAAGGGATCAAGAGATCCAGGGTGGTGGATGTTCGCTTTGCATATTCTGCCTGCTTTTAACAACATTTGCCTTTTGTCTTAAATGTGCCTCTGCCCTTCAGGCTGTTTGCACTACCACTTGTACCAAAGTTCTGAGCACTCTGTCTTCCTGTCTCACGTGCCTTCAGTGGACTCTTCTCCTCTGCTGCCCCAGGAGCTGTTTGTGTCTTGCTCCTGCCTAGGTGCCATGAACTGTGCCACCTGCCACCGACTTCTTGCTGCTCCGCTGGGGATCCACAGCTGGTGGGGAGATTGGTGGCCAGGAATCTCACCATCCTTCTCCCTTTCTGCTCTGCCCTCAGCCCTGGCAGGAGGTGAGCTCAGCTGGTTTTGCTCTGTGTTNGCCCCTGATTGCGTTTCCATGTCATGGCTTCCCATCTCTGCCTGCCACAGGGAGCTTTCCTTGGGCCGAGAGCAGACCATGCTGATTGTGTTCTCCGCTAACCATCGCTTGCTTGCTTGTTGGTGTTGCTGAGCCTGCTCTTATCCTTCCTCCTATCAGTTTTAATTAGAAAACTCTACACCCCACAGCTTGGTTTTGTGAGGGGTGCCAAAGACATCACCAAGGAAAGCCAAAGAGGATGACCAGCAAACTTTGTTAATGAGTGGAAGCCTAATGAACTTTTTAATTAGCAGGTGTGCAGGTGCGAGAAGAAGGTGCAGTGAGACATGCACATTGTGACAGCAGAAGCATGCAAAGAGGCATCAGCCAAGCACCTGACATCGCTTCTGGTGGAGCAGGAGCTGCTTGTGCATCCTTGGGCCTGGTTGTGCTTCCTGCCCGCCAGGCAAAGAAGGACGGCAGCGAGTCAGGTACAACGCCCAAACCTCTCTTTTGGTTTTGAATGGAGAAAGGTGGACAGTTGTGCCCAGCTCGGAGCGGCACGGGAGAGCAATGGTGAGCCCTGTGCAGTCAAGCAGAGAAGAGGCAAAGGCTGTTTTGAGCTTCTCTGCGGAGGACGGCTAGCTTCGGCTGTGGAGCTGCTCCTGGACTGAGGGCTTCCTTCTGTTATGTAGGGAAATGCCAGCCCGCCCCTCATTTCCCCAACATCCCTGCTGGCCTTTCAGCCTTCAGATCAGCTCACGCTACTGCATGCTGAGTTCTGCTCTGCCTTTTGCCTGTCTCAGCTGCTGGATTTGTGGTTCTCCTTGCTGGATCAGAGCTGCGGCTGCATCCTCCCGTCACGCCTGAGTGTCCTTCAGGGGGCAGCATGCTCTGGTCCACATTGCCTGGAGCACATGTTCGGGAATCCTGCCAGCCTGCGAATGGACATTTCTACTCTTTGTGGAAGGAGCAAGAACGAGCCTGCATAAAAAAACTTTTTTTCCTTTCTACTGCCTGAAACAAAGCATTTGGCAAGCTGGGCCCACCTGACTCTGGGTAGTGCACTAATTATTTGAGAAATTGCTTAAAGCTGGACACTGGTGCCAGGTGTCCGGCTGCTCCTGTGTCCAACCATCGCATGTTTAAAGTGCTGTTCTGGAACCAGAGGGCCATTAATTACAGCCCTAATGAGACGGGCTCTCTCTTCTGATAGAGATCTCCTGAGGGCTTCTGTAATGGCACTGTCAGATGTTTCTGCACTCCTACGTGGAGCAATTACTTATCCTGTGTAATTTGGCCACTGATTGAGGAGTTCGTCCACAAGATATGATACTTGTTCATGTTCCGTGGCACTCAGTGTTTTCTTCCTGCTTTAATTTGGCAGCTGGTGGCAGCCAGGCTCATGGTGATCTCAGGAGGGGACCCTTCTTTCCAAAATTCTTCTCTGCAACACCTCATTCCCTTTAACAGAGACCTCTGCTGTTCCCATCGGCGTTTGTGGCAGTTTAGTCCAACGTCAACCACACTAGGGCCAGGCATTTTGCGATATTGGTACTTCTCATGGGGCCTTCAATGGGAGTTGTGCAGTGGGGTGATGGGCAAGACGAGTAGATTCCCCTGGCCGCAGCCCTGCAGCAGGCTGGCTGTGTCCTGTCGCTCAGAACTGGAGTTGGTCCAAGCAGGTGGACGTGGGGACATCTCTGTCATTGGTATTCCATGGCATCATTCTCCTTCAGTGAGGTGGAGGAAGTAACTGGCTACTGCTCAGGCGGTAGCTGTGCTGAATTGCCCCAA